>PITB01006684.1:0-86926 GCA_004024585.1 Paradoxurus hermaphroditus | reverse complement strand
TCTTTGAGAGTCTCTTATGTTTTATCTCCCTCCCTCTCTGTGTCTTTTTTTCCTTTCCCCTCTTCCCCTCCCCCATGGTTTTCTGCTAAGTCTCTCAAAATCCACCTAAGCGTGGAAACATGTGGTGTCTGTCTTTCTCTGACTAACTTATTTCACTTAACATAATACCCTCCGGTTTCATCCATGTTGCTACAAATGGCCAGATTTCATTCTTTCTCATTGCCATGTAGAATTCCATTGTATATATAAATCACATCTTCTTTATCTATTTGTCATTTGAAACATCAAAGACTAGCATTAAGGGTGTGGAGTTTCCTCAGAAAAATGAAAATAGAGCTACCCTATGACCCAGCAATAGCACTGCTAGGAATCTACCCAAGAGACACAGGAGTGCTGATGCATAGGGGCACGTGTACCCCAATGTTCACAGCAGCACTTTCGACAATAGCCAAATCATGGAAAGAGACCAAGTGCCCATCAACTGACGAGTGGATAAAGAAGATGTGGCACATCTTCTTTGTTGTTCACTCCCAGTCCTAGTTGTAGCCCTTTGGGGACACCAATTTAGAGCCTATTTACCAGATTTGTCCTCTTTGGTGGGCCCTGACTGCCAATGTTTGATGCTTCAACCCCAATAGACTATGGGAATTTTCCTTAGCTCCTCCATCTCTCAAATGCTTTGAGGGGAAAAGTGGTGCCCAGTGTCAGGCTCACCTCTCCATGTCTCCCTTCTTTTTGATATCTTGGTTTCCAAAGTACTCACTGCGCTGGTAGTTCCTCATTATCTCAACATTGTTTTTTGCCCCCATATTTTGGCCTATTCTAGTTCTCAGTAGAAAGTTTGGTCTGCAACAAGCTATTTTGGCATTATCAGAAGTAAATATGTTCCTATGTCATTTTTATTTGCCTTCAGTAATCTTTGCTAAAACCATCAGAAGTTTTCAGCTCTTGTCAGAGATCCGTAATCAAGCATTTTTCTAAGGAACTGTGGCTTATTTCTGTCTGAAATAGTACTTAAAGACTACAAGGTGGACATTAATATTCTTTACTACTTGGTTACACGGTTACCTAGCCTTTTCAGTGGATAGGGTTAGGAAATATGCACCTCTTAGACAGCAAAGCTGAAGAGTTCACACTGATGATTTCAATTAATGAAAAAAAATATGGTGTATTTTACTTAACTTCTTTGATTTTATAATATTTTTTATGCTGAAAATTATGGTTCTTAGTAACATTAACATTATTACTTGGCTTTTTCCAAGAGGTATGTACATACACATATATACACTTTGTTTTATTCTAATATGTGTGTGTGTTAAAATAACAATGCCATCATAACTGCTAAGAAAAGACAAAATGCAATTTAGTACTTCTTTCTCTTTATTTGTCTTCAGTATATATTCCACTAGGGACTTGCAGTCAAAATACTGTGTTTCAAAATCTTCAGATTATTCTGCTTTGTATGATTATGCCATCAACTTGATACACAGATACCTTTATTTATTTGAATTTGTTTTCAATTTTCAGAGATTGATTTTTTTCTCATTGATTTAATTTTGCTTTTAAATTGTATGAAATATTAAATGCTTCTTAATCCAAAACTGTAAAAACAAGTTAGAGTTAGAGAGATTTAAGTTGCATCACTGTCTCCTCACTCTATTCTCTCCCTATTCCCTTTTGTTGCTTTTTCACTTATGTTTTTCACTAATATATATATATATATATATATATATATATATATATTAGTATATACATATGTGTGTGTATATATATATATACGCATCCAAATCCCCATTTTGTTTACACAAAAGATTGCATTCTATGTACATTCTTATGCACATTGCTTTCTTTACTAGGGTATATGTAGTGTATAGCAGTGTATCCTCAGTTCTTTTTAATTGCAGCTTTATTTAGATGGGACTTTAGTTTACTCAACCAGTCCCCTACTGATGGGCATTAGGTTGTTGCCAAACATTTGCTATGGCAAATACTGCTGCAACAAAGACCCTGTACATATACAATTTAATATTTTTGTTGATTTATCTTTGGGATAGACTCATAAATGTAGGATTATTGGTTCAAAGGATAAATGAATATGCAATTCTGCTAAATATTGCCAAATTCTTCTCCCTAGAGGTTATGTATTTAAAATGAGACTTCTAGAAGCACAAATATGACCATATCTCCCCACTGTCTGATATTTTCTGTTGGGCTTTCTGTGGCTCTGAGAATAAAATCCAAATTCCTCACCAAGGGCTATAGGATGGGTACAACCTTGCCCTGTAGGCTTCCCAAGCCTCACACCACTGATCCTTTGTGCATCAGGCCCCCTGAACATACCTTGTCTTCCCATTCCCTTGTGCCTTTTCACATGTTGAAATTCTTTTCTTCCATTTTCTTTGCTGACTCCCACTGATTCTTCAAGACTCAATTTATATGTCACCTATTCCAGAAGGCCATTCCCAATTCTTCTCCATTTTCACACGTGGCTGGGACAAGTAACCCTCCTCTCTGTTCTCACAACTCCCTGTGCTTTCTTGATCACATGCAGATGATGTCATGATTGAAATTCTGTTTTAGATATAGACCTTGGGCCCATGTATAGAAGAAGGACTAGTGGGACCAAAGATGAAAGGTTACAGACCAGTCAGCAGGCTGTGGCCATTACCTAGGCAGTAAGAGATGAGGATCTGTTAGGTAAAATTGTAGTGGGAACAGAGAGGAGGAGAAAAAGGATTCAGGACTCATTTTAGAGTCCATGTGGACAGGACTTGGGGATAATAAGTTGTGGCAGTTGAGAAAGATGGAAGAATAGAGGTTGACTCCACATTTCCAGTTTGATCAACTAAAGGAGGAAGAGGATATAGAGCCTATTTTTGAGAAGGATAATGTGTTCCATTTGGACAAGTTGTGTTTGAGGTACCTGTAGAACATCCCAGTGATGATGATAGCTGTTATGTTTAGGCCTATTATATATGTCCTGTGCCCTTTACATATCATCATCATCATTATCATCATCATCATCATCATCATCATCATCATCATTACCACAGACATTTACTGAGGCCACTTATGGCTCCAGAAGCCAAACATACCCATTAAAGCCACCATCTCAGGTAAACCTATTATCCATTGGTGTTCTGGAACTCTCTACTTGGATATCTAACAGGCATCCCAGATTTAAAGTGGCCCAAACCTAAGTCCTCATCTCCAAGTACATTAGTCTGGAAAGGCAGTATGGGAGTTAAGAATAATGACTTTGGAGTCAGTCAGAAAAAGACAGATACCATATGTTTCCACGAATAGGTGGACTTTGTGAGACTAAACAAAAACCAGGGGGAGGGGAAGAGGGGAAATGAAAAGAAGACACAGAGAGGGAGGGAGATAAAACCTAAGAGACTCTCAAATACCAAGAACAAACTGAGGGTGAGGGGGGTGAGGGAGGGAGGAGACGGGGTGACGGGCATTAAAGAGGGCACGTGTTGGGATGAACACTGGGTGTTATATGTAAACCAATTTGAAAATAAACTATTATAATAAAAAATAAATAAATAAACATTAAAAAAAATTTAAAGAATTCAATAAGCAAAAAACCAAAACAAAACAAAACAAAACAAAATAATGACTTTGGAGAAGATCAGTTGAGTTTGTGTCTCATCTCTGCTAACTTACCACATGACCTTGTCAAAGCATTCTTTGTGCCTTAATTTCCTATCTGTAAGGTGGGCATGATAATAGTGGTACCTATCTCATGCAGTTGTTAGGAGGATAAAATCTGCTATTGTACACAAAATAAACAATGCCCAGCACAGAGGAAGTACTGTAAGTGTTCCCATTTCTACCTCCAAATCCACTCCTCCCCAGTCATTCTTTGGCCATATTTAAAACAAAACCTACATCCTATCCTTGATCATCGTCTTTTCCTCACCCTACAAATTTCATCCATCAATAATTCCTAGGACTACTTCCAAAGTATATCTCAAATACTAGCAAGTCTGTCTTACCCCTACCTGGACAGCTCACAAGTCATCCAGTCCTTTGCCACCCAACAGAGCTCCTTGCTGCAGCTCAGGAACTTTTCAGAGCACTTTCAAAGTAAACACTAATCTGCTCTCTTGTCTGCTGTTAACCCTTCTCATCCAGCACAATGGTCAATCTCTAGCCTTCTCCCTAGACTGCTAGCCACACTGAAGAAAAGTGTCCATCAGAGATGGATAAGAACTTGTTCAAGTTCTCACAAGGGGTTTTTCCACTGGTTCCTGAGATATTAAGAGAGCAGAGATGATTGTTCTTGGAGCTGCCTTACTTATAGGACATCCTGGCTGTGAAAGACCTTGTAAAGTAACACAAAATTGTGTGATTTATAAAGAGCCTTGGCTGTAATGGCCTTGCCCCTGGAACCTCAGTCATGCCTTTTTGAAGAAGTGGCATGTAGTTCCATGCCAAGGACAGTGGTGAAGCCAAGCTGGCGGCCTTGGAGAGCAGCAGGCTTTCCCTGCATCCCACTCTCCAGGCTCTTGGAGCCCAATGGGGACCAGGGTGTCCTGAGAGTGCAAGAGCAGCTTCCTCCATCCTATGCCCTCTAGAAGGCATAGAACGGCTCTGCAGTGCCACCCAGAGGCCAATAGCGCCAGCCGGCAGAGAGAGTTTTTGTCTTAAGTATGGAATTCGAGTGCTTGCTGGACAGTGGCTGGTACTTTGGATGTTTGAAAGTGTGCCAGGCTGAGTCATAATTTGTAGAAGGTAATTTCTTAGTGTATGGATGTACATTCAGTCTCCTTGGAGCCTGGATCCTGTAGCTGCTCCCCCACCCCCACTCTTGGTGCACACACTTATGGTTACTGTGACATGGAAAGCTTTCGAGAAACCCAGGAGCTGCCTCTAAACCTCTAGTCTTGACCAAATAGAAGAAACAAGAGAGCAATACACCCATGTGCAAGAGTTGTTAAGTAGATGAGCCAAAGATAGCATTCCCCGAAACTGAAGTGGAGGACCCCCAGTGTGGATGTTGGGATAGATAGCTAGCCATTTCAAAAAGGACATATAAATTTCCATGTCACACCCTGCATTCCCATAACATTCAGAGGGATCAAAGAGTTTAATGTCCCACTAGAAGAAAGTAATGGTAAATATTTTCATACAGTTGGAGCAGGAGGATATTCTACATGTAACACCAAACAGAAACTAGAAATGAAAATATTGATAAATTAAAAATTAAAAACTTCTGTGCATTAAAAAAACATCATAGATAAAATTAAAAACCAGAAAAAGTATACTTGGAACAATTATATATATGAAAAATAATGATCAATACCCTTAATACATAAAGAGCTTTTACAAATCAACAGGAAAAAGACAAATATCCTAGTGGGAAAATTGGAACACTACATGCACAAACAACTCTCTAAAGACAGTGGACTGAGTACCATTAAAAAATGCCTGAACATAGTAATAATCAAGGGAATGATCATTAAAAAGACACAGATAATTTTATTTTTATGCCCCTATTTTTTTTAAGTGTACTGTCAACATCTCTGGACAGTTAAATCTTTGCACATATGCAGTATTATCTCCTTAGGATAAATTCCTAAAAGTGAAACAGCTTGGTATAAGGATGCACAATGTTTGTTAAGGATTTTAGCCTATGACACCAAAGTGCTTTCCAGAAAGGCCTTGCCAATGCTCCCTCTACAGCAGCATGTGGACCAACCTGGTCCATATCATTCATTCCTTCCACAAGTTAGTCCTACTCTTTGAAATTTTTGTTCATATTTTTCTGCTATCCAATTATCAAAATATGTATACATGCATTTAAAATGATAAGAGACATGCATTTTCATCAACCTGGAAAGATGTTCATGTTACTATATTAGGTGAGAAAAGCAGGTTAAATGGAAAGAGTATGCATAATTTATTCTCTTTTATGTAAATGAAAATAATATATGCATCACATGTTTAAAAAATAGATTGGGCTATGCAAAACAATATTAACAGTGATTGCCTCAAGGCGAGAAAGGAAGAGTAAGGATTATACATGAATATTTTTTCTTTTGGCTTTTTGATATTTTCTTCTTTCCATTTAATTATATTTTTATTGAAATATAATTAACATACAATGTTATGTTAGTTTCAGGTATATAACATATTGATTCAACAATTGTATATATTACTCAATGCTCACCAGAATAGGTGATATTTTCTTTTTATTTCAGCGTAGAAATATCTGTAGTAGCTCTTTTGTTGCCTTTATTTTTCTTTACTTTCTTAGTTTTAAAAAAAAGTTACGAGAGTAATACAGGCTTCTAAAAAGTTCAAGCCAGACAGCAGTATATAGAGGCTTTCCCTTTTACCAGTCTGTTTCCCATAGAAGACCACTGTGGACTGGTTGGTATATATTTTTCGACACATTTTTATGCACATATAAACATATACATGTATAATTGAATACAAATGGGATCACAATATATACACTGTGCTGTCATTTGCTATTTTCCACTAAACAGTATGACATGGACATTGTTCCATGTCAATACATATAGATATACCTATACTGAAAACAAAAACATATCTGCCTTTCAACAGCTGTTACTATGGACAGATATACTCAAACCTCTTTTTTCTGACAGCTCTACAAGTATGTATTGCTTGTGTGATAGAAATACAATACGGTATTTTTTGGAAAAAAAAAACAGAAAATAAAAGAGGGAGAAATGAGGGAAAGTGGGAGAAGATCTAGTTTGTTCACTTTCATGTGGATTTGGGGTCTGTTTTACTTGGGAGATACCTTTGGTTCTGGAGACCTTTCAGGGCTTAATTAGGTCCAGATGAAAAAAGCCACTTACTCAATGATGAAAGAAAAGAGGTCGAGGGATTCTGGAATTTCTGATGGCCTTATTAAGTCCAGGGTCCCAGGCTTAGAGGGGAGGTCAGTGTTAGAACAGAGGTTCTAACTGGGACTCCAGTGATGCTGATAGAAGAAAATAACAATAAAACTAGAAACAAAACCCAGCATAACAATGACAGAGCAGCGAAACGAACCACGTTTTAATCTCTGGTCTAGAAGCAGGACAAAAGTCCCCTGGAACTCTCCCACCTCCCACACCCAAACGGCCTGCCTCTGGATATGAGCACTGGAAGTTTGCCTTAACTTCCAGAGAAAGGAAGGGCCAACACTAAGGCTTGTAGGAAGTGGGTAACAGAGATGAGCCAAAGACTCAGCAAATCTCATCCTGATTCACTAGTATCTTTCCTTTCCTTCCTTTTTTTCTTTTTCCATTTACCAAGACTATTTCAACAATAAAACTTATTTTTCATTTTTTGAAATATTTTTACATTTATTTTTGAGAGAGAAACAGAGCACAAGTGGGGGATGGACAGAGAGAGAGTGAGACACAGAATGCAAAGTAGGCTTCGGGCTCTGAGCTGTCAGTACAGAGCCCGATGCAGGGCTTGAACTTGTGAACTACGAGATCATGACCTGAGTCGAAGTTGGACGCTTATCCGACTATGCCACCCAGGCTCCCCTTATTTTTCTTTTTAAAAAAATCTTTTTAAATTTATTTTTGAGAGACAGAGAGACAGAGCATGAGTAGGGGAGGGGCAGAGAGGGAGAGGGAGACACAGAATTTGAAGCAGGCTCCAGGCTCTGAGCTATGAGCACAGAGCCTGACGTGGGGCTCAAACCCATGAACTGTGAGATCATGATCTGAGCTGAAGTTGGATGCCCAACCAACTGAGCCACCCAGGCGTTCCTAAAACTTATTTTTCTATCATAAACATACATATACTAATCACATAAAATGTGGACAGCAAACATAAAAGCAGAAGTAAGAAAAAGACACAATTCCACCAACTTTCTGGGGCAGAAAAGTTCCAGACTCTCTCTGTAGCTCCTGTCTGTTACCTGTATTTCCATGATTTTTCAGTTTGGGGCACACTGAGAGTTTTCTTTCTTATTTCCTATGTATGTGTGTATGCATTTTTCTCTTTGTTCTCTCACCTGGCTGGATTTAGTGCAGGCAGGAGCACATGGCTGTGCAGTTCACCATCTTTTTTTTTTTTTTTTTTTTTTTAGTTCAAGTTAGTTAACATACAGCATAGCCTTGCCTTCAGGAGTAGAATCCAGTGATTCATCTCTTACATATGACACTCAGTGCCCATCCCAACAAGTGCCCTCCTTAATGCCCATTGTTCATCTATCCCATCCCCACACCCACCTCCCTTCCAGCAACCCTCAGTTTGTTCTATTTAAAAGTCTCCTATGGTTTGCCCCCTCTCTGTTTTTATCTTACATTTCATTCCCTTCCCATCTGTTGTATTTCTTAATTTCCACATATGAGTTAAATCATATGATATCTATCTTTCTCTGCCTTATTTCACTTAGCATAATATACTCTAGTTCCACCCACGTTGTTGCAAATGGCAAGATTTCATACTTTTTGATTACCAAGTAGTATTCCACTTGCCAAGTCCTGGACATCTGCCTGGAAAAAAGGACAGTTTATCCACAGAGTGGGAGCAACTTTCCCCTGTTTTGCCAAAGAATCATATAGCCTAGCAACACTAAGGGGATTGTTCTCATTATGTTCATTACGGTTCTATGAGGAAACCACTATAATCCCCATTTTGCGGGCAAGGAAAGTGAAGCATGCTAGTCTGATGACTTCCTTAGAACAAATGTCTAGAAGTAGAAGAGTTGATGTACAAAAATGTGTATTTATACTCCCACCAGTGCTATAGGAGACAGATGTTTCCCTTCCCTTGTCATATTGCAAAGAAACAATCTTTGAAATACTGCCCAGACTTATGGTTGAAACATATCTCATTGTTTTCATCTCTTTCTTTGCTAGTGAAGTGAACTTTTAAAAGTATTTACTATTAATTTGCATTACTTCTTGTGTGATTATTTCATTCAAGTCTTTTACCCACTTTCCTCCTGGGAGGTCAGTATTTTTCTTGTTGCCTAGCGATAATCTTTTATGTTAAGAGTATTATTCCATGGTCTATAATGTTTGTTGGAAGTGTTTACTGACAACTATATCTCTCAGGTTAGGTTCATTGCTGGATGTTTTATACATTTTATATTGCAATTGTGAATAGGAGCATTTTTCTATCATGTGTTCAACTAAATATTGCCAGCTTTGACTTTTTGCATATGCCCGGTCACTGTGCCAGTCACTTTATTGAACTCTTTCATTGGTGCCAATAATTTTCTAGTGGGCTCTTCAGAGTTTCCTGGCATCGAAAATATAAAGTAAGTAGCAGGGTGCCTGGGTGGCTCAGTCAGTTAAGCCTCTGACTCTTGATTTCAGCTCAGGTCATGATCTCACAGTTCACGAGATTGAGCCCCATGTCGGTTCTGTGCTGACAGCACAGATCTTGCTTGGGATTCTCTGTCTCCCTCTCCCTCTGTCTCTCTGCCCCTCCCCAGCTTGTACATGTGTGCACGTGCTCTCTCTCTCTCTCTCTCTCTCTCTCTCTCTCTCCTCTCTCAAGATAAATAAACTTTAAAAATGTAAAGTAGGTAGAGATAATTTAACAAGATCTAGGCAAGAGTATTAAATAAGGTGTCATTAAGAAATATACCACGTTCATGGTTTAGAAGTCTCAACCAGATAAAGATGGCTATTCAGTTCCATATTAATCTGTAGAATCAATGCATTTCTAACAAAAATCACAACACATTTTTTTCATGGTACTTGACAAGTGTATTCAAAACTTTATATGATAGAGAACAAATGGCCAAGAAAAACAGGCATTTCTGAAGAAGGAGGACAAGATGAGGGGCCTGACCTTACCAGATATCAGAGCCATCTTTATAGAGCATTGAAATGGAAGGAGTGTACTATTTGAAAAATAGTAAAGAAACAACTGATCATGTATGTTTAAAACATGAAATTGTATTCATACCTCTTAACATACACAAAAATAAATTTCATATGACTTATATGTGGGTCTCCAGGTCTATGCCAGTTGAAGTACTTGTATTCCACCGTATTCTTCCCACTAATTACAATTGAAAACCCAGGACAAAATACATAATTATCAGAAAACTGGGAGGGGGACGCCTGGGTGGCTCAGTCGGTTAAGCGTCCGACTTTGGCCCAGGTCATGATCTCACAGTTCGTGGGTTCGAGCCCCGCATCGGGCTCCATGCTGTTAGCTCGGAGCCTGGAGCCTGCTTTGGATTCTGTGTCTCTGCTCCTCCCCCACTCATGCTCTTTCTCTCTCTGTCTCTGAAAAATAAATAAATGTTAAAAAAAAAAAAGAAAAGAAAAGAAAACTGGGAGGGAGAGAAGGACTAGGGACCCCAGGACTCAATGGATTGCTTATCAGTAAATCCTCTGGGTGTTGATGTTTTTGTTTTGTTCTGTTTCTTTTTTGCCTCATAACCTAGGTACTAGAATAGTTCACAACCCAAAAGTCCTGGGCATGACTCCTCCCTAGCAGGTATGCAGACACTGTGAGGTGGACACCTATTGGCTTCCCTGCCCTATCTGAATAAGGAGATGCCCCTTTTCCTCCCCACCAGGCCCCACTTTATTCAAAAAATAACTCAAGATGAATCATAAACCTAAATGTAAAGCATAAAACTATACAATTTTTAGAATAAAACACAGGATAAAATCATTTTGCCTTAAGATTTTTAGACATGACATTAGAAACATAACCATTAAAAAATCAATAAAGTGGACTTCTTCAAAATTAAAAATGTTTTTTCTATGAAAGATACTGATAAGAGAATAAAAAGACAAGCCACAGACTAGGAGAAAATATTTTTAAATCACTGATCTGACAAAGGACTCGTATACAGGATATATAAAGAATTCTCTAAACTGAGCAGTAAGAAAGCAAACAATCCAATTGGACAAGGGACTCAAACTGACACTTAACTAAAGAGGAAATACAGATGGCAAATAAGCACATGAGCAAAATTCTCACTGGCATTAGTCATTAGGAGAACAGAAGGCAAAACCACAATGAAACATCAGTACACTCACTAGAATGACTTAAATAAAAATAAAAAATATTAAATCAATAAAATATTGTGAGAGCACTACTACACTGCCGGTGGGAATGTAAAATGGTATGGTCACTTTGGGAACCATTTTGGCAGTTTCTTATAAAGTTAAACATTCACTTCCTATATGACTGAGCAATCCCACTTTTGTACGTTTATTTCAGGGAGATGAAACCTTATGGTCACACGTAAATCTGCATATGAATGTTCGCAGCAGCTTTGTTTGTTCCAATGAAATATACCAACCCAAATGTCACTTAGTGGGTGAATGGATAAAGAAAATGTGGTGCATACATACATATATACAACATTCAGACAGCTATTCACCAAAAAAATGAACGAACTATTGATACACATACCTACTTGGATGGATCTCAAAGGCATTATGCTGAGGAAAAATGCCAGTCTTAAATGTCACATGTTATACGATTGCATTTATATCACATTCTCAAAATAACAGAGATGTCATGATGAGGATCAATGATTTCAGGGGGTAGAGGTGAGAGGAAAGTGGTTCAAGGGGGTATACTGATTGTGATGGTGGTTATATGAATGCATATATGGGGTAAAATTTCATAGAACTGTTCCCTCAAATTAAAAAAGCCTACACATAAAAAGCACTGAAATCTGAATAAGCTCTGTAGTTCAGTTACTAGTATCACACCAATGTCAATTTCCTAGTTTTGATAATTGTGCTATATATTTCAGTTGTCATGAATCTACAATTACTTTAAAATAATTTTATTGTTAAATCACTAAAGTGAAAAGCAAAGTTATAGATTTTTAGAAGGCGATACAAGACCAGATCTTTAAAACTTTGGAGTAGGGTAATATTTCTTAAGTGGGATACAAAAAAGTACAAACCATAAGAGAATTAACTGATAATTTTAAATATGTGACAAAGAACTTCTGTTCATTAATATAACCCCATATGTTGTCTCCTGGGACAGCATATGGTATGCTGCCTTCTTAATAAAGTTAATAAAACAAGCGAAACTAGAGAGTATGTTATTTAGACATATGTAAATAGGTACTACAAAATTTAAAAGGCAGTTAAGTGAGATATATCAAATTTTGTATAGTGAGTAACAATGAGCAGCACGGCAAAATGGTTAAGGAACAAACTCCCTAGCTTCAAATTCTGGCTTTGTCACCAGATGCTGGTATGACCTAAGCAAGTAACTTAACACCTCAGTGTTTCAGTGGCCTCATGTGTAAAACATAGATAATTCACAGGATTATGGCAAGGTTTGAAAGAGTTAATACATAGAAAGTGTATAAAACAAGCCCTGGCATGTAGTGAGAGCCAGATAAATGTTAGCTACTATTATTTTGAGGAAATGAATGACATAGGGAGAGAATAGGTGATAAGGCCATAGGAGAATTTAAGTTATCACTAATGTTCTAATTTGGGGATTGGCAGTGGGTTCACAAGTATTCCCTATATTATTAAAATAGAACACAACATATTCCAGCATAGACCAGGGAAGATGGTAAAAAAAAAAAAAAAAAAAAATCAAGAGAGTGAAAAGAGAAGCCACACATTGCAGAAGGCATAGGTTGCAATACATACATTGCCAAACGATTCAAGTCTAGAATACATGAACAAAAGTGGTCAAGGAGCGCCTGGGTGTCTCAGTCAGTTGAGGGTTAGACAACTCTTGATTTCAGCTCAGGTCATAATACCAGGGTCATGGGATTGAGCCCCAGGTCGGTCTCTGCGCTGAGCAGAGATTCTTTCTCTCTCTCCCTCTTTCCCTTCCTCTGTTCACGTGCTGCTCTCTCTCTAAAATAAAGAAAAAAAAATTAAAAAAGAAAGGTGTTCGACAAACTAACAATGAAAAGACACATAACCCAACAACAATAATATACGACAAATGGGCAAATGGCATTACTAGGCATTTCATGGGGCAGGAAGCCAAATAGTCCATACACATTTGAAAATATGCTCAAACTCAGTAAATGCAAATTACAATCACAGCAAAATACCCACACTTTACTGGTTGTCTACAGTTGCCATAACAAAATAGCAAAATAGCACAGATATTGTGACTTCAACAACAGAAATTTGTTGTTTCACAGTCCTGGAGGCTAGAAGTTTAAGGTCAAGGTTATGACAGGGTCAGCTTCTGCTGAGGCCTCTCTCCTTGGCTTGCAGATGACCACTTTCTGACTGTGTCCTACATGGCTGTCCTTAAATGTTGTCTGTGTCCTAATTTCCTCTTTTTATAAGTTCACCAGTCATATTGGATTATGGCCTACCCTAACGACCTCATTTTACCTTAATTACTTCTTTAAATACCTAATCTCCAAATACAGGCACATTGTGGGTACTGGGGATTAGGACGTCAACATAGGAATGGTAGGGCATAATTCAGTCCATAACATACACCTATCAGAATAGCAATGTTTTTTCTTCAAGAGAGGCCCATACACATGTGCACCAGAAGACATATGCATGTATAGGAATATTCCTAACCACATGTTGGTTATAGCAAATATCCACTATCAGTAGGAAGCATTCATAAATTATATTAAATGCATAACAATGGGATCCTATATAGGAGTTAAAATAAATGAAATGCAGTTAGATGCAACAAAATAGATGAATCTCAGGAGCATCACTTTTGGCAAAAAAAAAAAAGCAAGTCGCAATAATACATGCAGTACAGTACAAAGTTTCAAAACAAACATAACTAAACAGTATGTTGTTTAAAAATAAATACAGGTTACTTGTAAATATGGAGAACAAACAGAGGGCTACTGGAGGGGTTGTGGGAGGGGGATGGGCTAAATGGTAAGGGGCATTAAGGAATCTACTCTTGAAATCATTGTTGCACTATATGATAACTAACTTGGATGTAAATTTAATAAAGAAAGAAAGAAAGAAAGAAAGAAAGAAAGAAAGAAAGAAAGAAACAAATACAGGCATTAATTTAAATAAAATCAAGGGAATAATAAGAAATTATCAAAAAAATAGAATAATGGGAGGGAGGGGCCAACATGGCAGAGGAGTAAAGTGACCCGGTATTCCCCATGACTTTCAAACTAAGAAGGAACAAAACCAAAGGACTCTCAACCCCAAGAGTCTGGGAGGAAAGGTGTTGGAGTCTACAAGGAAAAGAACGCAAAATCCAGAAAGCACCCCAAAGAGATGGTGACCTCAGGAAACAAACCAAAAAACACCTAGCCAAAATGAAGAAACAGAAGAATTCTCCTCAAAAGAAATTACAGGAATTAGTGACAGCTTAAGAATTGATGAAGACAGATATAAGCAACATAACAAAACATTAATGTAGAATGATAAACATAAGACTAATCGCTGGGCTTGAAAAAAGCATAGAAGAATGTAGGGGGTCCCTCGCTGCAGAGATCAAGGACCTTAAAAACGTCTGGAGGAATTTAAAAATGCTTTAAATGAGGTGCAAAACAAATTGGAGGAGGCCACAGCGCGGATCAAAGAGGCAGAAGAGAGAATAGGTGAATTAGAGGATAAAATTATGGAAAAAGAGGAAGCAGAGAAAAAGAGAGAGAAGCTGATTCAGGAACAGGAAAGGAGAATTCGAGAGCTGAGTGATGCAATCAAATGGAACAATATCCATATCTTAGGAATTCCAAAGGAAGAAGAGAGAGAGAAATGAGCTGAAGGGGTACTTGAACAAATCATTGCTGAGAACTTCCCCAACATGAGGAAGGAAATGGACATTGAAATCCAAGAGGCACAGAGAACTCCCCTCAGAGGTAACTCGAATAGACCTTCTGCAAAACACATCATAGTGAAACTGGCAAAATACAAGGACAAAGAGAAAATTCTGAAAGCAGCTAGGGAAAATGGGCCTTAACATACAAAGGTAGATAGACACATAAGGGTAGTAGCAGACTTATCTACAGAAACTTGGCAAGCCAGAAAGGAATGGCAGGAAATCTTCAATGTGATGAACAGGAAGGATATGCAGCCAAGAATCCTTTATCTGGTCAGCCTGTCCTTCAGAATGGAGGAAGAGATAAAGGTTTTCCCAAACAAACAAAAACTGAAAGAATTCATCACAAATAAAACAGCCTTACAAGAGATCCTGAGGGGGACTCTATGAAGGAAAGGTTGCAAGGAATACAAACTACCAGAGACATCCTTACAAGCATGAAACCTAGAGATAACACAGTGACTATAAACCTATAGTTTTCAATATTAACATTGAATATAAATGGACTCAATGCTCCAATCAAAAGATATAGGGTAACAGAATGGATTAAAAAACAAGACCCATCTATTTGCTGTCTTCAAGAGACTCATTTTAGATTCGAGGACACCTTCAGATTGAAAGTGAGGGGATGGAGAACTATCTACCATGCTACTGGAAGTCAGAAGAAAGCTGGAGTAGCCACACTTATATCAGACAAACTAGACTTTAAAGTAAAGGATGTAATAAGAGATGAAGAAGTACATTATATAATAATCACAGGGACCATCCAGCAGGAAGAGCTAACAATTATAAGTATCTATGGGCTGAATTTGGGGGCAAACAAATCTGTAAAACAACTAATTACAAACATAAGCAACCTTATTGATAAAAATGTCCTAATAGTAGGGGACCTTAACACTCCACTCTCAGCATTGGATAGATCCACTAAACAGAAAATCACTACAGAAACAATGGCCCTGAATGACACATTGAAACAGATGGGCCTAACCGACATCTTCAGGGTCCTTCATCCAGAAGCAAAGGAATTTACATTCTTCTCAACTGCACATGGTACATTTTCCAAGAAAAACTAGAATTATGGTTTGTCCTGAAAGGGAAAGGAAAGAGATAATATGTTTTAAAAATAAACTGAATGGTAATTATGTAATTCATTGAATTAGTATTCTTTATATATATATATGTATATTATAAATATTTTCCACTTACTCATTATTTTATTTATTTATTTATTTATTTATTTAATGTTTGTCTATTTTTGAGAGACAGAGAGCACGAGTTGGGGAGGGCAGAGAGATGGTGGGGGCCAGAGTCTCCAAAGCAGCCTCCTCACTGACAGAAGAGATTCTGATGTGGAGCTAAAACCCATGCACCAGGAGATCATGACCTGAGCTGAAGTCAGATGCACAATTGACTGAGCCACACAGGTTCCCTCTGTAAAAACTTATCATTTCAAGAACAGGAAAAAAAGAGCTGGGATTGAAATCATAATCACAATTCTTTACAAGAAACAATGAAAAGATTCTACATAGTTTTACCAGTATTCTTTGCTAGGCAGCCTCTAAAATGCCCCCTAAACACCTTCACCTGCTTATTTTGTAGCCTGTGTAATCCCCTCTCCTTGAGTGTGGGTCAGACCTAGTCATTTCTTTTTTTTTTTAATGTTTATTTATTTTTTTTATTTAATTTTTTCTTTTTTTTTAGAGACATAGAGACAGAGCGTGAACAGGAGAGGGGCAGAGAGAGAAGGGAGACACAGAATCTGAAGCAGGCTCCAGGCTCTGATGAGCCGTCAGCACAGAGCCCGACGCGGGGCTCGAACCCACAGACGTGAGATCATGACCTGAACCGAAGTCAGTCGCTCAACCAACCGAGCCACCCAGGTGCCCCTAATGTTTATTTATTTTTGACAGAGAGATAGAGTGTGGTTGGGGGATGGACAGAGAAAGAGGGAGACACAGAATCTGAAGCAAGCTTCAGGCTCTGAGCTGTCAGCACAGAGCCCGATGTGGGGCTCAAACTCACAAACTGTAAGATCATGTCCTGAGCGGAAGTCAGACGCTCTACTGACTGAATCACCCAGGCACCCCTCGTTTCTAATAAATAAAATATGGCACAAGTGGTGGGATGTTACTTCCTAGAGTAGGTACAAAAGGTCTGTGGCTTCTGTTTTGCTAGCCGTCTCCTGGTCTCTCAGTCCCTTGCTTCTGTGAGGAAAGACATCTGCTATGTTGCGAGCTGCCGCACAAGGATGCTCGTGTGGCAATGGCCCTCATCGATGGCCAGCCAGTGAGGAGCTGAGGCCCTCTGTCCAATAGCCTGGAAGGGACTAAATCCTGCCTACAATCATGTATGTGAGCTGGGAAGGCCCAGTCATGCACTCTCATCACTCTTAGTCAACATTATACCCAAGGCCTTGGTCGATGCAGTTTGCCAAGGAGAAGGGGGTTTCATATTGGAACGAAGAAAATAGAACTGTCTATATTCACAGGCAACATGATTGTGTATGTAGACAATTCCAATGAATCTACAGAAAAGCTACTGGAACAGGATACAAGGCCAATATACAAAAGGTCAATTGTATTTCTACACATAGCAAAAAAAATTAGCAAAAGTATAAGTTAAAAAAAAGAACAAAGTTGGAGTATTCACACTATTAAATTTCAAGATTTATTATGAAACTATGGTAATCAAGATAATGTGGTACGAGACGACTGACACATAGGTCTATTGAATATAGCAGAGTTCAGAAATAAGCATAGCCAACTGGTCTGGTTTTTTACAAGGTATAAAGGCAATTCAACAAAGAAAGTAGTCTTTTGGGGAGCCTAGGAGGCTCAGTCAGTTGAACGTCTGACTCTTGATTTCAGCTCAGGTCATGATGTCAGGGTGATGGAGGAGGAGAAGGGGGAGGAGGGGAAGGTGGAGGAGGAGGAGGGGGAGGAGGAGGAGAAAGAAAGTACATTTTTTTTACCAAATGGTGCTGGAACAATTGGCCATCCACATGCAAAGTAATGAACTTGGACCTATATCTTGCACCACTTGCAGAAGTTAACTCAAAACTGTTCATAGGCTTAAAAGCAAAACTTAAAACTATAAAATATCTGGAAGTCAAAATAGGGGAAAAACTTTGTGACCTTGCTTATGCAAAGAATATTTAGATAAGATAAACAAAGTGTAAGTCATAATAAAAATTGACAAAATTTATAAGTTGGACATCATCAAAATAAAAATTATAAAATTGTATTCTTCAAGAGATACTGTTAAGAAAGTGAAGAGATATGGGACACCTGGGTGGCTCAGTCGGTTAAGTGTCCGACTTCAGCTCAGGTCATGATCTCACAGTTTGTGAGTTCGAGCCTTGCATGGGGCTCTATGCTGTCAGCACCCAGTATGCTTCAGATCCTCTGTAACCCTCTCTCTCTGCCCCTCTCCTGCTCATTCTCTCTCTCTCTTTCTCAAAATAAATAAATAAATAACTTAAAAATAAAGGACGTGAAGAGATGAGTCACAGACAGGGAAAAAATATTTGCAAAGCACATATCTGATAAAGGACACTGAATCAAAAGCTGAAGAACTCTCTAAGGTTGTGTGGTAGGCTGGCCACTGTCCCTCAAAGTTATCCAGGTCCTAACCCCTGGAGCCTATGAATGTTACCTTAAATGACAAAAAGGGACTTTGCTGATGCAATGAAGTTAAGGACCTTGAGATGAGAGATCACCCTGGCCTATCTGGATGGATGGACCCTAAATGCCATCACGAGTATCCTGATAAGAGGGAGGCAGAGGGAGGATTGGCTACAGAAAAGAAGGCAATGTGATCAAGAGGCACAGAGTGGAGTGACGTGGCTACAAGACATGGAATATCAGAAGCCACCAGAAGCAGGAAGAGGCAAAGAACAGATTGTCTCCTGGAGCCTCCAGAGGGAACCAACTCTGCTGATATTTTGATTGACACACATAAGATTCAGTTTTGACTTCTGGCTTCCAGAAATGTAAGAGAATTTATTTTCATTGTTTTGAGCTATTAAGTGTGTGATAATTTGTTACAGCAGCCCTAGAAAATTAATACAGCTCGGTAGTAAGCAAACAGTCTAATTAGAAAATGGGCAAAG
Organism: Paradoxurus hermaphroditus; assembly: GCA_004024585.1. Lineage (NCBI taxonomy): Eukaryota > Metazoa > Chordata > Mammalia > Carnivora > Viverridae > Paradoxurus > Paradoxurus hermaphroditus. Next base: position 68,094 of record PITB01006684.1, on the reverse strand, counting down.
ATTTGAACTTACACTTCACCAAAGAGGAATTAAGAATGGCAAATAAGCACATGAAAGACGCTCAACATCATTAGTCATTAGAGAAAAAGCAAATTAAAACAATAGACAAACTAGTGGTTGCCAGAGGGGAAGTGAAGTGTAGAATGGGTAAAATATGGAAAGGGGATTAAGAGTAGACTTATCATGATGAGCACTGAATAATGCATACAAACGTTGAAATGTTATATCGTACAACATGAAACTAATAGAACACTGTATATTAATTATACTTTCATAAAAAACAATAAAATAAAATTTAATTTTTTTAAAAATCAACAATGAGATACCCCTACACTCCTATTAGAGTGGATAAAGATTTAAAAAGAAATAAACATTTGGAGCAACTAGACCTCTCATACTTTGCTGGTGGAAATACAAAATGGTACAGACACTTTGGACCAAAGTTTGGCAGTTTCTTCTAAAGAAAGCAATACCACCCCTAAGTATATCCCCAAGAGAAATAAAAACACGCCCATTAAAAACAATCTGTACGTGGATGTGTATAATAGCTTTATTTGTGACCACTAAACGTTAGAAGCAATCCAAGTGTCCCTCCAATAGTGAATGGATAAATAAATCATTGTACATCCATACAATGAAATGCTATTCAGCAATAAAAATAATAAATTACTGATATGCAAGGATCTGGATGAATCTCAAAAAGCATTAATCCTTTTTTAAAATTTTTTAATGTTTATTTATTTTTGAGAGAGAAACAGAGAGAGAGAGAGAGTGCAAGCAGGGATGGGGCTGCGAGAGAGGGAGACACAGAATCTGAAGCAGGCTCCGGGTTCTGAGCAGTTAACACAGGGCCTGACGTGGCACTTGAACTCACGAACAGTGAGATCATGACCTGAACTGAAGTCAGATGCTTAACCAACTAAGCCACCCAGGCACCCCTCAAAAAGCATTATTCTAAGTGAACTAAGCTAGACAAAAAGTCTCCATACTATAAGATTCCTTTTATATGACATTCTGAAAAACTTAAAACTATGGGGACAGAACAGACCATTACTTGCCAGGGATCTGATCTACAGGTGGGAGAAGGCAATTTGACTACAAGGGTACAGGCAAGGACTAGTTGGGATAATGGGCGAAATCCACTCTCTCAATGACGATAACTATACAACTGCATAAGTTCGTAAAAATCCATAGAACTCTATACCTAAAAATGATCAGTTTTACTGTAAGTAAATTATACCTCAATAAACAAAAAGACACTTCAAATTGGTATGAATGGTAAGGTGAAAAAAATGACAATATAGATCAATGTTTATGGATATTGGAGATTGTACTTGCATATGGTTAGTGAAAAAAATGTTTGAAAAACAACAATTAAAAACAGTGTTGGCACCTGGGTGGCTCAGTGGGTTGAGTGTTTGACTTCAGGTCAGGTCACAATGTCATGAGGTCTCGGTTCGGTTCATGAATTCAAGCACTACATCAGGCTCACTACTGTCAGCACAGAGCCTGCTTCAGATCCTCTGTCCCCGTCTCTCTCTGTCCCGCCCCCACTTGCTCTCTCTCTCTCTCTCAAAAACAAATGAACATTTAAAAAAAAGAAAAGAAAAATTCTGTGTGTTTATATATGCATACATACATACATATGTACATACATACACATGTATATATGCTAATATATCTGGAAGGAAACACATAAAAATATTAAAAGTGGTCATACATAGGTGAGAAGATCTCTCATTCATTCATTCCCTCCTTGATGTATAGTTTGGAAAAAACATTTTCTCTCTTTTGACCTAAATTTCTATATTAGTGAAGTGACAAAACTGTACTAGCATATTTTTGGTGCAGGGCCTTTGTCCTTGCTGTTCCCTCACTGTTCCTTTGCCTGGGACATGGGTTGGCCCACAGCTTCATTTATATCGGGCTTAAATGTTGCCACCTGAGAAGTCTTCCCTGTCCACCATGACTGAAAAGACCAGGATCACTCTTGGTCCCCTTACTCTGCTTTACTTTTTCTTCATGGTACTGTTTCCTGTGCTGACATTGTCTTATATATGTGTTATGCTTATTGTCTATTTGTCCCACCAGAATTTCAGCTCTTTGAGGAAAGAACTTATGTCTGTTTTCTTCACTGCTGTTTCCCGAGCACTGAGAACAGTGCATAACATTTGGTAGGTACTCAATAAGTATTTATTGGATAAATAGTTGAATACAGCTTACAGTGTGATGCTTCTGGAATTTGTCATGTCTTCAAAAACATTCATGATCTTGAGGAATTTAGAATCCAACTGTAGGAACACAACCCAAAAGTGAAATAGCTACTACCTGAGCCCCTGCAAGCAGCACTGGGAGAGAATGAGGGGCAGTTGTTGAGTCAGGAAGTGAAGAGGTGGCTTAGGGTTGGCAGAGTGCCTTTTGAGGATGGCCTTTGTGTGACATGGGCTGTGGGGGCACAGACTGTCAGGATTCTCGCAAGAAACCTTGCCCTCATGGAGCACCTGGGTGGCTCAAGTTGGTTAAGCATCTGACTTCAGCTCAGGTCGTGATCTCACAGCTCGTGAGTTCGAGCCCCACATCAGGCTCTGTGCTGACGGCTCAGAGCCTGGAGCCTGCTTCGGATTCTGTGTCTCCCTCTCTCTCTGCTGCTCCCCAGCTCACACTATGTCTCTCTCTCAAAAATAAGTAAACATTAAAAAAATAAAGAAGAAGAAACCTTACCCTCAGTAGACACTTCGATCTTATAGCTCTTTTTGGAGCCATTCCCCTAAGAAAACCAGAAAGGACTGTGTCTGAATCGCCCACAGCAAAACCTTCTGTACTTCATGCATCATTAAAAATTCAGGGCACTCCCATCTGTTCCGCCAGTCTTCCCAGGTTAGAGGAAGCCCGGCTTAGGGAAAAAAAGCAATGCAGGCCCAGAGAAGCTGCAAGGCTGAGCCAAGCTTTATACTGTAGGCCCTCATTAACTAAGCTCGTTGAAGGGCTTTGGCTCCCCCAGCTGCTTCTGTGCCAGCTGCAAGGGTCATGTTTGCTCCGCAGAGGCCCAGCAGCTGCCAGACTTGGCCACAAGTGTTTACTTTGCTGTGCTGGCCAAAGCCCCAGTTCCTCACAGACCTCTGAGCCTCTGCTACATCAAAAGCAAACAGCTTGTCACCCTCAAGGCATTTGGTCTCTGAGAATTCTCTCGAAAGATCTCTTCCTATTCCCAAAAGACATTCCTGAGCACAAGCAACTTTAGGTGCCTTTAGTGAGTTGGAAAGACTGTGAGATGATCCACTCCAAGTTGCAAGTTTAAGTTGATGCAGTTGACAAACAAGCCTCTCTGGGAGGCACACAACGACCATAGCAACTAAAATCACAGCCCCACCTGCCTACTCCAAACGTCCCTGACCTGCTCTCTATTTCCACACATCACTTATTACCTCCTAACATGATTGACTTCCTTTGTTTTTGCTGTTCATTGTCCATCTTCCTTCGCTAGGGTTTCAGCTCAATGAGGGCAAAGATTTCTGTCACTTTCGCTCACTGATGTATATAAAATAATCTCCAGTGCTTATACAGAGTTTGCTCTGTGCTGGAGCACTGTTTTAATTACTTGGTATGAAATCATTTAATTCTCACAAGATCCTATAAAGAAGGTAGTATTATCCCGTTTAAGGGAAGTTAAGTAACTTGTCCAAGATCACATAACTAGTAAATGAGAGCGTTGGTGTTTGAACACATGTGTACCCTTAATCACAAGGGTATACCACCAAAAACCAAAACAAGACAGTTCCTTGCCCACAGTAGGCCCTCCATGAGTGAATAAATGATTGAATTAGTGAATGGAGCTGTGAAGTCTTCTCCCTCATGTGGGCAACCTGGTCTTGTATTCCACCACCACCACCACACCACCACCACCCTGTGTGTGTGTCTCTCTCTCTAGGAGAATTTCAGGACCATCAAAGTCTATGTATTTTCTCCATAATTCTTCCTCCACCCCTCCTTCTTCCCTACCTTCATTTCTTCTCCCTTCCTCCCCACCTTGCTTCCTCCTTCCTCTGGGCCTTGTCAGAGACTGAGTGTTGCTTTGTGAAAGGGGGGCATCCAGGTAGCAGGCCTCTTCTTCAGTCAACCTTTCCTCTAGGTGTTCAGATGAGCTCTCTGAGCACCTATGGGGCCCAGGACTAGAGGAACAGCAAGTACGCATGAGATGAGTTCTCTGAACTTGGTAGGCGAACAGTGGGAAGGGTGGTCTGGGCCAGGGAGAGAGACCCGGCACACCACCACTGGTATAAAGCACATCGATACTAAGCAGATGGAGGTGAGCTGAAGGAGGAGGACAACTAGGGTCTTGGGGATAAAGAGCTAGGACTTGGACATTTAAAAAATGCTTCTCAGAAGAGGTGGCATTTTAGCCGAACTATTAAGGATTTCAAAAGGTAACGGTGAGAAGTGCATTCCAAGTGAAGGGAGACACAGGGAGCCCTGAAGACTGTTGGATTTGTAAATTTGGGACACAGCATCTCCAGAAGGGGTGCTCCCCATGCAGGGCGGAGGCTAGGCTAGGCTTTGTATGCCCTGCTTGTTAGCCAAGGAAGGGGTGTCTAGGGTCTTCTCCAAGTTACGAACGAGTGGGACATTCCTTCAGCTTTCATGTTATCTGCGAGGGAGATGTGGGCTGGTCATGTACTGGTCTCATTTCCAGCTCCTGTCTATATTTCTGTGTTACCTCCAACTACTCTGGGTCTGCTTTAAGCCCCGTTGCCTTGCCTAGGTGAGGGAGAAGGCTGATTTCTCACTCCACCCTGCCATTGCTTGGCCCACTGTCAAGCAGGCAGGCAGCAAGTCTGGTAGGTTCTTTCCACGTGCCAGGCCTTGGGCCAGAAAAGGCATTCTCCTTCCCTCAGCCCCAGAGATGGTGACTTGGCTTTGCCATCTGGGAAATGAAAGCATTGGATTCTGTGATCTTGAAAGTTCCTTCTAGCTGCAACATTCTAGGGGGGTATTTGAATGCCCTCCTTTTGAAGCTCCAAGTTCTGTAGGAAAATTATTACCATAAAAATGTTTCCACGTTGGTGCACTGGCTTCTCTCAGGGCCTCACTGTTTGACAACCACTGTGCAGACTTAAGTGATATTTACATGCAAAAATGCTTTACTGTGGGATACCATCACTACCCTAGTGTCAGGGGCCAAGGATAACATCCCATCACAGGCCTTCTCTGTTATATAGAGAAAGAAAGATTCATTCACTCATTCAGCTCAGGCCAATTTTGTACACAAATCTGTACTAGGTGCTATAAAAAATATGCCTGATCTTACTATGGGCTCAGAGAACACAAAATTATCCGATTTGGGGAGGAAGGGACTAATCATCCGAGAGCACTCCACCCCCACCTCCATCTCCACCCCGGGGCAGGCAAGAGCCCACCAAGGGGGCAGAGGCCTTTGTACAGCAGCCCTAATAGGGGAACAGGTAGAAAATGATTCTTTAGAATGAAAAGAAGCAAACTTCCCATGGCTTCTGCCTTTGGATCCTGATGCTCCACTCCCTTCTGCTTTGTGCTCACTACTAATTTCATCTCCCTTCTTCTCTGTGAAAGCCCTTCGAACATGTGAAGACAGAGTTCTCCCTGCCCTTCTCTTCCTCAGACTACACAGCCTGTTCCTGTAGCCATTCCTCAGGTGATACCTGTATGTGAGACTTGCTGTCCACCACACTGACTCTTATCTTCCTCCTGCAGCGGATCGCAAAGCTGCCACTGGCAGGCTACTTATGCAGTTGAAAAAACAAGTCGATTGTCTTAAGAAGCACTGAGTTTCTTATTTTTGAGCCAGGAAATAGAGGCTGGATAACCCCTTGGCAGTTCGCAACTCTAGGAAGTATTTTTGTGACCCTTTTGTATGCTGTGAGCTCCACTGCTGCACACACTCCCAAATGGGCAATATTTGCTCCACCTTGTGTACTGGGGCTTATGAGCCTTTTTGAGAGAAGAGGTAGTGAACAGTGGTTGTCTTGGCCAGGCTCTGAGACACATGGAAGGGCAGAAGCCAGCACCATGTGTCCAGAAAAACCATGAGGCACCAATGTTAAAAAGATGCTCCCAATGTAAAGTGGGTGGCAGGCAGCTGCCAGACTGCCTTCTTGGTGCAGAACTTTCTAGGGGGAAATCTTTTAACTACTTTTCCCTTGCAGTCAGATCTCAGCCTGACCTGGAATCAGAGGACCGTCTACACAACTTCTCCAAATCAAGATTTCCAAAAGAGAAGCTACTTTGTGGTGCAAACTTTGGCCTTCTTGGTTCACAAAGGCCCATGGACAGGCCTGCCTGGATGGGCCTCTCCAACAAGCTGGCTCGTCTCTCACCCACTCTGACTTCCTCAGGCCCAAAGTATCAGCTCGTTCATCACCCGGGGGTGTTGGGCATAGTTGCTTGCAAGAAAACGTAGATTTACTCTAGGCTCCGGGGTGCTCAGAGCCTAGAGGGTGGGAGGCAAGGTTGGAAGGCACCAAGTTTGGCCCTGAGGCATTTTAAGTGCACTTGGTCAGCTCTATACTCCAACGACTCTTAGGGGAATCCCTTTGGGAACAGATCTTGTAAATCCTTATTCTTCTGGCTTAGTATTCTTACAGCAGAGTTTAGTTAGCTGAGAAACAGAAAGAGGGTGGGAGAGGCAAAGCCAGAGAAGTGGCCCTAGCAGGATTCTCAGTGCAGCTGACTGAGGGCACATGTTCCAGGCCCTGTCCTGTGACAGTACAGACCTGAAAAAGCCACCAGCCGTCTCCTCCTCTCCCCCTCTATGGTCTAGTGGGTAAGACTGGAAGCTCCAAGTACATTCACAGGATATAGAAGAAATCACAAACTATCATTTAGGCCTGAAATGCCATAGGAGATATTGATAGGAGGGATGGCACTTGGGAAGTGGCAGAAATGGGGGCAGTGGCACTTCAGGTGGGGACACCACAGGAGCTGCTTCATAACCAGCATGTTTTAGATGTTCTACAAAGTCATCTGGAGTTGGTGCGTGAGGTTGGGGGGAGAGGAAGGAGTAGTTTGGAGAGTACGATGAGGACAATAGGGAGAGGGGAGAGCACACTGGGGAGATGAGTATGGTGGAGCCACATAGGGCAGGGTCTGACCGGGGAGCCAAAGGAGCTAGCAAAGGACTTTGTTTGGCAGCAGGCATTCACATGTGTGTGAGGGGGTACACATACATGTACACAGGCAGACACACACACACACATTTCTTGGCCTGAGCAATTAGATAGTATAAGGGCAAATGCAAATTAAAAATGAAGCTAAATTCTCCATGTAGAAAAATAAGGGAAGATACTCCCTCCTTCTCTTTTCTTTCAGACTCTGTTTCTCTGTCCTTTTCAAATGTATGTAAAAATTTTTAATGGCTAAGTCTCTTGCCTGTCTCACAACTCAGGAAAGTTCCCTCCAGGGCCTGGGAGGCAAACCCTTGCAATATCATCATCAAGGAAAACAATATCCCTTCTCTCAGTTTCCTGGGAGGAGATGAGCTTACCTATGGCTTTTACTTGACTGCAAATTATTCAAATTACCAGATATAATGGCTTGTATCCAGTTAGCTCTTTGCGGTTTCTGTCTTTGCATCCCTTCAGAGGGTTGCCTGTGATGTGCAGCACATTTTGCTTTCACGCTTATTGAACGATATAGTTGTTTGCTTTCTCTTACACCTTTGTGGAGAGGTTTCCTGGGCCGTGAGGAAACTATTTCCGCAGCAAAACACACAACCTCACACACACGCGGCACCTACACTCATGCACAGTCACACGCTGGGGCGCTAGAGCACCCCCTCACTGCACACTTCCTGGCACACTGTTGGTATCTTCTTCCCAGGACAGGCTTGGAAGGAGCATCCTGGGACTGCTCTACCAGGATGGCTATGGCTGTGTCTGGCCCGCAGGCAAGCTTTCTTTCTCTTTTATGGTCTTTTCTATGTCTTTCACATGGTGCCCAAATCACCAGCTCCTCCGAGTCTTGGTTCTCCTGGGTTTTATTCACCTGCTGCTGCTGTGCTTTCCCTTTCTCGGATGTTTCTTTTTTCACCTCATTCATGGAAAATGAAGAAAGTACAAACGGAGAACACTAAGCATTACATTCATTGTACACCTGAAACTAACATAATATCATATGTCAATTATACCTCAGTAAAACAAAATACGGAGGACAGGAAAACAAAAACAAAAATAACCCCAAACAAAACTTACTGCTCTTTCGCTTTGTGAACCTGCTAGAACTTTAGGTTTTCCCTGGCACTTAACTTCTCTAGCTCACTCACTCACTCATCAATTATGGATTAATTTTATTCAACGGATATTAAGAGTGCAGCTTGGGCCAGCCTCTGAAAAAGAAAGAGCGTGGAGACCCAGATTTCAACCCAGAGACCCCGCTTGGTGGCGGAGCGCCAACATCCCGCGCCTTAGGCTCCCACCGACATTGCGCAGGGCAGGTGGGCGGGGCTTCCTTCTGCCCCAGGCCCCGCCCCGGCCAGTGAGACTGCCGCGCTGCTCCCACGCAGTTGGGGAGGAAGCCTCGGACCAATGAGAGCCCCCTAAATGGACGCAAGCCGCACCGCCGCCCTCGCCCAGCCCACTCGGCGCTCCAGAGCACCTGACCCCGAGGTCTAGGCTACAGGCCTGCAAGCTCGCCCTATGCCGTGTTTCTGAACCTCAGGGTCTGGGCGAGCCCAGGCCTCACTTTTTCTGCCCTGGGCACTAACTTCTTCGTTCAACCAACAGATCACAAGTACCGCCTCCAAACCTAGCCCTCAGGGTACTCTTGTGGTGGCTGGCCTTTCTGGAAAGCCCTTCGGCCAGGACCCTTCACCTTGGTGCTAGCAACTGGTGCTCTGACGCTCCTCTTGGATCTCTGTTCCTTTCGTAGTAACAAACCCCGCAATGTGCCAAGGGACACAAGACCCTAAGCTGACCTTGCACCACCCTTGGCAGATGGGGCCTGTTTCACTGAACCCCAGTGCCTGCTTTTTCCCTTTGTCAGAAGGTCCCTCCGGCTCCATTTAGTGCACTACAGTTGTCAGCTCCTGGGCTTCAGCTCCTGTGAGGCCAGGTGGGTGAGAACAGTTCTCATCCATGGACCCCAAATATTCCCTGACTCCATTGGCAAGTCCCTTCACTGGATTTAAGATCCCACCTTAGTTCTTCAGCAGATACAGTTGAGAGAGGTAACCTGATGTAAATCTTAGGAAAATGATCAATAGTCAGAGACAGGGGGTGCTGTGAGGCCTTCACTCAACTTCAGAATTTCCTTCAGCCTCAGTTTTTCCACCTATGAAATGGAGCCTTCTTGGGATTCTCTCTCTCCTTTTCTCTCTCTGCCCCGCCCCCTGCTCCCTTTCTATCAGATGCGTGCACACCCTCTCTCTAAATAAATAAACATGAAAAAAATAAGTGTTAAATAAATTAGTTAATTTTCTGTTTCAAGAGACATCAAAAAATAAACAACAGAAACTTGCATTTCATTGCCTAGGGGTTTCTGACAGAAGAGGTTTTTACTAAAATAACCCCCAGCCAAAACTGCTTAATTATTTTTTCTAGAAGTGGAACTAAGTTTTTTCACCAGGGGGCATATTTTACCAATTTGTATTAGGAAAAAAAACCCATCTCACCCCACATTACAGAGAAGCCAGAGTCTCTATCTCTCTCTTCCTCCCTCCCTCTCTCTCTTTCTTTTTCTCTCTCGATGACTTTTATTGATTGTATGGTGGAGCTTATTTCTATTTTCCTCATGGCTTAGATTTTAAAGTGACATGTTGTGCAAGGATCTGCTTCAGAAAGTGCCAGTTGGTGGTTCAAGTATGGCCATTCCCATCCAACCCCACCACCAGCTACCCAAAGGGGAACTGCAGGGTGGGGGGGTGCTGTGTGAGTCAGCAAAGCAAGTTGGGGGGTATTGCCAAACTCAACTTTGGGTGTACAATTTCCATGTCACTGGGTTTACAGAACAGAGGTTTAAAACAACATGTATGATAGACAAAACACTAGACTGAGAGTTAGGAATTATAAATTCTCCAATCCTTTCCCTAATCCAGTGAGTTCAGGGAAAATCATCACCCATCTTTAGCTCCGCTTTCTCAACTGAAATCAAAGGGCCAGACTGGGGCTCTTGCCCTTTAAGAATCATTTTCTGATTCTTAGGGAATAAGGGAGGCACCCCAGGGTTGCCTCCATCATGACCACGCCCCCTGACATGCCATTTCATTCCCATGGCAACAACTGTTTGGGCTCCACTGACCTCCATTTAGCAGCTGCTTGCAGGTAGGAGGTTGCAGGACTTTGTTAAGGGACCAGAGTGCTGTCTAATTTTTTTTTCTCTTACAGCTTGAGTTTATTCTAAAAGTTCTATCTTCACCTCAGTGAGCTCACAGTAAATGTTGGTGCTGTGTGAGTCGGCAAAGCAACAAAAAGAGGTCCAACAGCTGTAGTTCACAAAAAAATAAACCCCCAAAACCGCAAACATTAATATGTGAGATTATGTAGGAATTTTGTCCCATATCAGATCTCTTTTATAACTGATTCTTGTCTGAGTTATCACACAACTGCCACAGAGGCTGCTAATGGAAGAGTGTAAAAGTGCTGGTCTGGAGACAGGACTTGAGCTAGGCCCTCTAGGTATACATGTGTGACTTCTGACAAGTCTTTTCCCCCTCTAGAACACAAGTTCCTCATCTGTACAAGAAGGAGTTAGACTACTGGTATGGGATGAATTGTGTGTCCCCTGCCCCCAGCCCAATTCCTATGTTGATCTCCTAACCCCTAGTATCTCAGAATGGGACCTTATTTAGAAATTGGGTGGTAGATGTGATTAGTTAACTTGAGGTCACGCTGGAGTAGGGTAGGCCCCTAATCCAATATGACTGGCATCTTAATAAAAAGAAGATATTTTGATGCAGATATATAGCTACATGGAGAATGCCACATAAAGAGAAATGCGGAAATCTGGGGGATGCTTCTACCAATCAAGAATCACCAAAGATTGCCCACAAACTATCAAAAACTAGGTGAGAGGCATGTAACAGATTCTCTGTCATCATTCTCAAAAGAAATCAACTCTGCTGACACCTCACCCCAGATTTCTAGGCTCCAGAACTGTGTGATAATCTCTGTTGTTTAAGCCATTCTGATAGAGTAAATTAGATATGAGTGGGAGGCAAAGGCGGTGTTAAATAGGTGTTAAATAGGTGTTAGAAGCTTGAGGACAAAATGTCCTGACTTTGTGGCTGTTAACATCCTGGCCTTATGGCTTCCAACACCCCCAGGCTGACAGACCAAGGGCCACAGGTGCAGAACACGGGCTCTCCTCTTCAACCTCTGCCCCTGGGGTAACCTCCGGCTTCCTTATAAAAGATTTACACTGTTTCTTCAACCCCTCCCCCTGGGGGAAGATGGCCTTGGACACTTTTGGCAAGAACCTCGTGGGGCCAGAAAACTCCCCCTCCCAACCGGTAGGAGGAGTTCCTCACCTGATGGGAAGCACCCTCAGTGGGAGACCCCCCCCAGCCCCCAAGCCGTGACCCATCTGTAACCTATGCAGACATAAAAAGAAAAGACACCCCACACCCCGGTGCAGTTGCCACCTCTGGGCCTGCCCGCTCCGCCACCTGGAGAGTGCACTGCCCTTAATAAACTGCTTTGTGCTCGCTACTTTCCTTCTCGCTGTCTTTACTTGCTTGCAGATCCTCATGTAAATACCCTGTGGGGGATCCAAGAATGGAGGCTTCCATTCACATGGTGTAGATGCTCCCACTGGTAACAATTCAATTTGCAGTACTTTGCTAAGGTAGCCCCAGCAAGCTAATACCATTACATCAGTGGTTCCTAATCTTTTCACTACCAAGAACCTTTTTGTTCTTTGTCCTCCTGTAAACCCGATTCATTTAACAAATATTTATTGAGCACCTATGATATACCAGGCCCTTATTCTAGGCTTTAGAGATACGCAAAGTCACAAAGTTCCTTCCTCGTGTGTTCATTCTATAGGTTTTAAAAGATTTAGTAGGCCAAGTATATTATGGCTTTAGGTTAGTAATAATTTGTTTATTTTCTGATGAGATAACAAGGATTACCTCACCAATATAATATAATTAGTGCCTAAAATCAAAGAAAAGTCATGTTCTAAGTAGCTGTTGATTCCTTATAGAAGGTAAATACATGAAATTCATTAGGTTTTTTAAAAAATATTGAAAATTACTCTCAGAAACCTCATTACTACATTTATGGATCCCTAGGGGTTCAAGGACCTCATTATAGGCTGATTAGCTAGAGCAGGGGTGGCAAACTTTTCTTGTAAAGGGCCAGATATTAAACATTTTATGCTTTGTGGACTATACAGTCGCTGTCACAGCTATACAACACTGCCACTGTAGTGCGAAAGCAGCTGTAGATGATACAAATTAATGAGCTGAGTTCTAATAAAATTTTATTTATGGACACTGAAATCTAAATTTGATATAATTTTCATGTATGGCAGAATATTACTCTTCTTTTGATTTTTTTCAAGCATTTAAAATGGAAAACCCATTCTTAACTCAGGAGCTGTAGGAAAACAGGTGGCAGGCAGGCTGTATTTGGCCGGCTGGCCACAGTTTGCCAACCCCACAGTTAGATTCTCATTCTGCCCTAATTCCGACATTAGGTGATTCTTGTCACCCTATGGGGCTAGATGAGGCCCAGACAGGAATTAAGTTTGAACTCAGACCCAGGCTTCATGTTGGCTAGTCTACAGTGCTTAACACTGCTCTAAGCTGCTGTTTAGTCACGATTTCAGATGTGGTCTCTGTATCCATGTGGTGCAGAAAATAGATGTGCGGTCAGCGGCCCTTTCCAGGAGTTGACCATGTAAGGGTTGTCCTCTTATTAGCAGCCAGTGGCAACGTTATTTTGTCAAGCCTGACCCTAGGCTTACAGCACTGTTTTCGTTTATACCTCTCTCGGGTTGCGCGGGCACTGGAGGGCCATCTGTTCCTTACTATTTGAGTCCCTGTTGTCTCATTGGCGGCTTTCTGAGCAGCTGCAAAATGTTTTTAACTTGAAGTGGAAGTTGGGGTCACCGGCGTCGTCAGGCCTGAACAGTCACTCTCAGCAAGGGCTCTTTCAACTCTGACATTGACTAGCTTACAGACTCCGGTGAGTGCCAAACTAACTCCTCCTACTTTCCCATAACTGGACTTTCACTGTTGGTAACAATGAGGCATTTCACGAGGGCTGGGGAATAATGTGCACTGCTTTTTTGTGTTGTCTTCGGAAACTGCTTGGTTGCCTAGCACCACAGTCCTCTGCCTGGTCGTCCTTCTTTGCCACTCGTCTGCTCCGGTAGCCTCGCAACCGCAGCTCGGCGGCAGGGGTCCTGAGAGGGACCAGAGGGGCTCACACACCTTCAGGGGGCGGCGACAGCGCCGCCCACTCCGGAGGATCATGCTGCGAGGCAAGTCACGGCTCAACGTGGAGTGGCTGGGCTACTCGCCCGGCCTGTTCCTGGAGCGCAGACAGCTCCTGGCAGGGCGCACGCCTCGGAGCCCCAGCCGGTAAGTCACGTGAGCACCTGCGCCTGCGCCCGCGCCCGCGCCGGCGCAGCTTAACGTCACTGTGGCGCGCCGCACTTGCGCAATGCGTCCGGGCGCCCGGCACTGGCCGGCGCTTCCGGCGCGGCACGCCTCTGTCGGCCTTAAGTCGAGCAGTCCCAGCGTGGTCGCTGAGTCTACCTTGCTTCCAAGCCCTTGCCGCGGACTCGGCTGCACCATGGAGCGTCTTGATAAAGCGGCGTTGAATGCGCTGCAGCCTCCCGACTTCAGGTAGTCTCGAGCAGGGCCCAGGCCGGGCAGGGACCCCGACCGCAAGGCGACCCGGCCCTGGCCTGGAGTGGGGTGTGAGGGAAGGCCGGAGCTGAGCCAGCTGGCCTGCGGTGGGCGTGAGGTCTGGACCCTCGGGGGAGGGCTGCGGGATGTGGGAGAAGGGAAGCAGGTTGGGGCCAGCAGCGTCTGCACGCACGGGAGCAGGGACCCGGGGTCATAGGGGAGAGTTCGGTGGGCCTTCAGCTAGTGCTTCTATTCTAGCACTTCCTCTCGCTGCCGTCTTGTTTTGCGATCTTGCTCTCTGCAATCTCTCCCCACTGCAGGGTGAGCTACCTGAGGACAGGAACCCGGCCTTCTTCATCTCCGTGTCCCCTACGGGGCCTGCATCGTCGGGGGTTAAATGTTTGCTGTATGAATGAACGAAGGGAGGGGAGTAGGGGCTGTCCCTGGTTTGAGACTGCTTCACTTGGAGGAGTTAGTAGGATGGGGTTTGGTGGCTGAGTAGAGCGGTAGTTCTGGCCTGCTAGCCTAGCGAGTGATACCTCGGTAGGCAAGAAGGTGTTTGGCCACCATTTGAGGATGACCTACTGTGTGTCAGGCTCAATTTACGGTTTTGATTACCTACGTTAGCAAAAGTAAGAAAGTGCTTAGTTTGCTCTTTATGTTTTTTTTTTTTTAAGTCGAAGTTGACCCAGGGTAAGTCACTTGCCCAAGATCACACAGTTAGGCCACACTAAATTAGTAAATGTTGAAGCTGACATTTGTCCAATCCTACTAATTCCAAAGCCCGTGATCTTTGGGACCCTGTGACATTTTTCACTCTTACGATGTCACTCTAAATGTTTTTTTTAATTATTATGTTTTTAATGTTTTATTTATTTTTTGAGAGACAGAGACAGAGTGGGAGTTGGGGAGGGGCAGAGAGAGAGAGGGAGACACAGAATCCAAAGCAAGCTCCAGGCTCGGAGCTGTCAGTACAGAGCCCTATGCGGGCAGAACCCACAAACGGTGAGATCATGACCTGAGCCGAAGTTGGACATTTAACCGACTGAGCCACGCAGACGCCCCTTTTAATTATTATTGTTTACTAGTGAGGATACCAATAGATACTTTTGTCAAGTACCCTAAGAATACAGGTTAGCCCTCCTAGACTGATTATAGTGTTTCCTAATTGAATTTGCAGTGTAATCTACTTGCAATGGAAGTCTTGCTTGCCACAGAAGGGAACATAATAAACTCTTTTTCACGTTTTACTTTAAGCTCTAAAAATTTGACTTTTATTCTGGGTTATGACCTCACAAATATGGGACAGAGTATATATAAAGTTAAGCACACAAACTTTTGAAAACTGGCAAACTTTCTCTAGTGTTTACAGGACGTTTTCTCTTTGGCTTCCTGCCATACCCCCGCTGCACCTGGCAGTTCTGCCAGCACAAGCCAGCTTATGTGTAACAGGTGAATTATTCTAAAACAAAGCAACCGATGTCGTTCAGTTGATTTCTTCTGTGTATCTCTTATTGGGTGTTAACTGAGACTTGTTAGAAATGAAGAATGGGAAAGTCCAGAATTCAGGTGGACCTCGAAGAATTAAATCAGGACGAACGTACTGTTCCCATACTTTTGAAACCATCTAGAGTTTACCCACTTCATACGAACTTCTGCAGCAAGCACTAAGCAGATATAGCTTATCATGTTCCCTTCTATGGCAAGGTTGATGTTGAGTGTGTGGGGCTAGAAATTAACGTGTAGAAAAGAAAAGATTATGTGAGCGGTGAAATTGTAAATAGTTTAGTTTGCCTTAACGCATTTTTATATGGTATTCTATCATCTTTTCAATAATAATGTTTTCTGAAAGCCAGATCAGATATTACATATGCAAGAGACATAATCTCAAGAACAAAACCTGTTAACACTCCCTTTCTCTAGATTCTCACACTTTGTTTCTTTATCAGGTTAGATATCTTAACTTTGCATACCTAAAACACATGCTTTAACTCATCATAGAAACAACCAAGGTCATGTTTTTTGTTGCGGTTCATAAAAGAAGGGGTCAAATACTGACAGTGAAGTGTTGTAGACATACTGTAGGACTACTCATTCTTCATGAAGATTACACAATAAATTTCGGTAAAAGTTTACTACCGGGGTACAGCTTAAGGGAGCATAAGTATATTACATGAGGACGGTATACCTCAGTAATCACCATAATAGGATGTGTTAAAAGATGATCCACTGAAGTATGGAAAGAAAATATTAGAAATTCTACATGAATTTATTTTTAACCTTATACTTTTTTAGTATCTATTTTTGCATATAGTTTGTATTTTAAGGAATGTAACGATAATATTTGTGTAGATAAATCTGTTTAAAAAATCAATATGCCTTTATGGGGTATGTGCTGAAAACTTAAGAAGGATTCATAGTCAAAAAGAGTTTGTAGACCAGAAACTTGAGATGTTCCTTTCCGTTCTGGAAACGAAGAAACCTCCTAGCTCATAATTTACACAGAGAACCCCTTTGCCTGGATTTTTTAGGGCTCCAGAGAAATGTGCAGGCTAATATAGGAAGCAAGTTGGCACATTAAGTGTTATAATAACAGGTATGAGCTAAGTGTGATTGAATTCCAGAGCAATGAATCATTCCAGCTGGAGTAATCAGGAAAGATACTTGGAGGAGAGGCTGTTTTGGGGGGGGGTACATGGAAGGCTGGGCTGTCTGCATCCTAAAGATACAGATAAAAACCAGAGCCTCTGAGGATTACCAAAAAGAGAAGTCCAAATGTTGAGAATAAGTATAAAGTTTGAGGTATGTTAAAGTGGTCTGGGGCTGGTTAGATTTAAGGGACAGAAAGGACCTAAGCTAAATGATTAAAGCTATAGGATTTACTGCTTTTACAATATAGGTGGTAGTATGTGTGAGGTACAGATGTGTCTAGGGTTGCTGGAAACTTATTACAGCTTTCAGTAGTGTTGGCCATTTGTAACAATGTATGGGACAAATGCTGACATATATCTTATTTATTGAAAAATCAGTGAAATAGCATTAAGGAATATTTTTAAAATGGAAAAATAACTTTATTTTTGTATATTGATCTGGAGCCCTTTTTTATGTAAACACATTTTTAACGTAATTGGAATAGCATATGTCAGGCGTTTGTGAAGTTTTTCTGTAAAGGGCCAGATAGTAAATACTAGGTTTTGAAGGCTGTATAGTCTGGCACCGCTATTCAGCTTGTCCTTTGTAGCTCCAAAGCTATCTTATTTTTTTTTTTAAATGTTTTTATTTCTGAGAGAGAGAGAGCACGTGTGCATGCGCACAAGTAGGGGAGGGGCAGAGAGAGGGAGACACAGAAGCCGAAGAAGCAAAGAAGGCTCCAGGCTCTGAGCTGTCAGCACATGATGCCGGGCTTGAACTCAGGAACTATGAGGTCATGATCTGAGCCCAAGTCCGACGCTTAACCAACTGAGCCACTCATGCGCCCCCAAAGCCATCTTAGATAATATATAAACAAATGGATGTGTCTGTGTTCCACCTAAACTTTATTTATAGAAATAGGCATTGGGCCCTCATGGCTTGTTTTGCAGACCCTGGATATACATGATACAGTATAGTTTGCTTTGTTCATTTGTCACACGAATACTTTGAGTAATGCTCAGAATTGTTTTTCTTTTTTCTTTTTATTTTTTTAATGTTTATTTATTTTTGGGAGAGAGAGGGAGACACAGAATCCAAAGCAGGCTCCAGGCTCTGAGCTGACAGCACAGAGTGTGACAAAGGGCTCAAACCCCATGGAGTGTGAGATCATGGCCTAAGCTCAAGTCGGACACTCAACTGACCGAGCCACCAGTCAGAATTCTTTTTAATGTGTCCATATATTGATACACATCATTTGTGAAACCATTTTCTTATTATGGACATTTTTATGTTATCTAGTTTTGTTTGTTCTTTTATGTTAATCCTTATATTAATGTTTTTAAGTACCAGGTTATCATATCTGTTTTTCTTTATATAACTTGAGAAGCTTGATTACATTCTTCAGAATAGTTTTATTGTACTCTGGAACAAAACTTTCTCTATTGGAACATTTCCTTGATTTAAAAATAGCCGTGGACGAACAATTCACTGAATATAAAGTGTTTTGACATTAAAATTTTAATGCATCCATGTTACATGAAGACCATCTAAGTTGTACTATAGCTATTTAATTACAAAACAATTAAAGTAAATTTCCTTTAGCCACATCTAGGTTGTTCTAGGCTGCCTTTTCTTTGGAGATTCTCATACCTTGTTTGTATCATATCCAGCTAGCCCTTGATAGGATGCTTTGTGAATGAACATTTCATTAGTTGTGGACATTCATTAGTTGTTTTCTTTGTATCTTTTCCTTTGCTACCTCCATTATAAAGTTGGTAATTAGGGTACACTTGCATAGCATTTTGAAGACTACAAACCAGTTTCATACTTTGACACTTCCTCTCACACTGGATCTGAACAGCAGTCTCTTGAATGGTCTCTGGGTCTCTAGGATCTTCCAGTTTTGAGTCCCTGAGTTGACTCTTCTTCCTCTGTCCACTGCTTCCAACGCAGGGGCAGGGTTTCCTGCATCTTCTCTGTGGGTATTTGTAGTGTTTATGGACACAAGAACAGTTGGAAACAGCCTAGTAGGATCTGATTTTCTCTTTGTTTACTTTATTCCAGAAATGAAAGTTCATTAGCATCTACCCTGAAGACGCTCCTGTTCTTCACAGCTTTAATGATCACTGTACCTATTGGGTTGTATTTCACGACTAAATCTTATGTTTTTGAAGGTAATCCTAGATGATAAAATAAGACCTTTCCCCCCCTTAATATATTTAAGACTCTGTGTTTTTGTGATCTCCTTATATCTGTAAGCTGGGTACTCTTCATTTGTTTCTTCCATCTGTTTCTGTATTGCTTTTCAAAAATCATGTTGTTCAAATCAATCTTCCTTCATGAAATTAACTTTTTCATCATTTAGTTACTTAGCTTGACAGTGTATTTGTAGATAGTTTTCTGTGAAATAGCTTGCAGGTCCTTTTCTTTTACTACACCTCTGAGAGCAAGACTCGGCTGATGTGGGAGGAGTTGTTTCAGGGAATGTCCTTTTGGTGGCAAACATTAGTAGGAAGAGAAAATAAAGTCCCCCTTTTTATGTTGAAGTCCTTAAGTGAAGTGATAATTACAGTTTTCATTCAGAATAATGTCTTTGTGTATAGAAGGTTTTCAAATCTTTAAATGAATACTTGATTTAGCACCACCCAAAGTATTACTTTTTAATTGCCTGACTAGCTAAATAAATATATACCTAATAAAAACTAGTATGCTTTGTTTTTTGCACTTTGATAAATTTTGGAATAAAATGGAAACTTTTTTTCTCTTGATAGGCGCCTTTGGGATGTCCAATAGGGACAGCTATTTTTATGCTGCTATTGTTGCGGTGGTCGCCGTCCACGTGGTGTTGGCCCTCTTTGTTTATGTGGCCTGGAATGAAGGCTCACGACAGTGGCGTGAAGGCAAACAGGATTAAATTGAACATCACCTTTTGATAGCATTAAATTGATTTTTAAAAATGGTAAATGCATCTGGACTATTGATGATTTCAATAAAGTTGAGAACATGTTAAAATCAATCTGAAGGAGTCACATTTGACTAGTGTAAATTTTGATCCTTCTAATACAATGATTTGTATCATCAATTTTAACTGTATGAACCTCTCATTTGCAAATGAGAATTTGAAAAAGTTAAGTTGGTCATAAGTAAGTATGTTAACTTAGTGACACATTCTGGGAAGAATTTGATTATCTCATGACCAAAAATGTTTTATAGTATTTTGTCTCTTGGTTGGTTTTAAGTTTCACTCCTCTGGTATATTAAGATGTACACAGTGAAGGAAATCTAAACTGTTCTTTACTGGAACGCTTTCCCTGACTGTCATGAAAGTCGTGGGTTGTTGGATTTTAGGTTGTAAATTCCTATGCAGAATTGCTTGAATTGTGGATTTTGGACTTACTCTGAATGTCAGTAAGAAAATTTGTGTAACGTGTAATACGTTGTCCATAGGAATCTTTCATTACAGTATTTCATGGGGAAACTAGGCTGAACCACACCCATTCTTGTAAAAGGACTGGTTTTCTGATGATCTAGGCAGCAAAGCAAAGGTAGCTAGTTGGGTACACAGCCTTTGTGGGCTAGCTTGTGCTTTCAGACTAACTTGTAAAAGATTTGCTTTGCTGTGTCATTCAGCAATGGAGTTATGCTTTAATTACAAGGTTTGTGTACAATTTGTTTTTCCTACTTTTTAATAATGTATATGGTAGGAATCTATGTTTAAATGTATTTATTTTCACATACTTAGGAAGTATAAACAATCCTGAGAGTAGAATATTTTGTCATCCACGAAGTATTCTTGGGATCGCTAGTCAAGTCTTTTTTTTTTAAGAGCAAGAGTCCACACGTGAACATGTATGTGAGTCGGGGATGGGCAGACAGGGAGAGAGAATACCAAGCAGGCTCCATGCTCAGCGCAGAGTCCGACACGGGGCTCCATCCCGCGACCCTGAGATCATGACCTGAGCCAAAATCAAGAGTTGGATGCTCAACTGACTGAGCCACCCAGGCTCCCGTAGTCAAGCCTTTCTTAATCAAAACTGTTAGATCTCACATATATATAGTTAGATAACCCTGAGGTCCTACCTGATAGAAAAAAGACCCTGTGGTTTTACTTCACTATCCTTAGTCTGTTCTTTCTACCTACTTAGTACTACTTGTGTGCAGTCTAGAAACACACCTGGAAAAATGCATAGTGAAACAGAAATAGAGTTTAAATTCCCTGTGATGTTACCACCTGGAGATAACCATTATTTTGGCTTACACCCTGTATGTATTTCCTAATGCTAGTTCAATACACTGAAAGTTTGGTTTAAGTTCAAATTCTGCCTGCGTTACCTGGCAGCTATTCGCAGTTTTTCAGATGAATGATTATTGGCCATTTTCTTTATAAAGTACATTCTACCTTTACTCTTTTTACTAGATCTCTCATTATTCAAATTTCTTGTTACTTGTAATTCCTAATACAATGACCCTTGCTGTTTTTGGCATTACTGATTTGTCTGTTCACCCCTATTCTTGATGTGGAACTGGACTAAAGGAATAGGGAGATGGTTAGGCATAAACGTTAAATAGGCATTTGTATTTGTTGAGAAAAAGGATTATTGTAGGACTATTTTTTATTGCTTATAGTTAAATATTGTCTACACTTTAAATGTCTTTAAGCAGTTATTCTAAATGTAAAATGTTTTCTTAAAGACCACAGTTTTAGTGTAAAATTGTACAAATTTAATATAAAATTGTAGAATACCCCAGTTTCAGTCTGGGGTACTATGTGGTAGATTTCTAAATGGTCATCCCTTCTTTAGATGCCTCGTCATACTTAGAACTGTTGTACACTTAGTTTCTTTTCTATAATGCCAAGGTTTTGTACTTTTGGGATCTTATGCTATTTGTAAAATATTAATGTCCAATATTAGATTATTTTGTTTTCAGACGTTTGCTGAGTAGAAAATGATATGGATGTTTTTCTGAAAGTATTTAAACCTGGGATTCATGCAAAAGCAGTGGTAATTTCTTCTTGGAAAAATTACTCAGTGTTTGGAAGTTAGAAATGTATGCTAGGGTTGATATTTAGGATTGTTACAGTATAGACTTGTTTTCAAACCAGTTAAATTTTTCCTGGAGTTTTAAGTTAACTCACTACTTTGCTGCTCTTGAAATAACATATGGTATTTGACATACAGATTTATTTTTCAAGATGTCTCATGGATTTCCTCTTGCACAATGTACATACTTCAGGATATATAGAAAGGAAAGCTACAATTGAGCCCTTATAAATGTTTTAAGATAGGAATATATTCACTATCATTTGAAAATGGATTGTAAGAATAACCTCAATTAGGAAGCATAACTTGAAGTATCAGCACAAACTACTGAGAAACACATTATCTTCCTCACCTCGCCTCCCATTTTGCTCCCCAGAATATAATCATTGCTTCCCTGTTGTGCTAACAATTGAAGTGTGCTGTAAAATGTATCTGATGTCATTAGCTCTTCAAGTGGACAGATAGCATTTTACATGTAACAGCAGAATTCAATTTTGAGTTGTTACTGAAGGAATTTAAACATCCATTAAAAAAGACCTCCTGTTTCATGGAAATCTAGCAAATATATTGTAATAATTAGGCTATTTTCATCATAAAAATCTTAGCACCTTTGCTAAAAGAGGGAACTGATCTGTTGTTTACTTGCCATTTTCATATAAACTTTATATATACATCTAGAGTACCCAAAGAGACCAGTAAAAACCGTTAAATAAGATGTACCCAAGGAAAGATGATAGCCAAGGGTCCATGAAACAAAGGATTTAAATCCTGATTTAAAAATCGTGTATTTCTCATCTCTAGACAAGTTTGCATTTATTGTTTTATTTATGACCCAGTGAAGTCATAGAGCATTGTTGGGCCCAGTTTATAAATGGTTCAACAATGCCACAGAATTTGTCACTTGTCTTACTTAGGTCAGCAGCAGATTCTCTGTGCTGTCAAGCAGTCTGTGTCCTCCAACAGAGTAGGACAACTATTAGTTCTGACTCTACTCTTACATTTAAGATAAGTTTTGTGAGAGCTAGGCTAAAGCAACGCATTAATAACTTGACAAGATCTTTTTTGCAGAGGGAAAAGGGTCACCCGAGAAATAAATTATTTTCAGGGACTTTGGGAATCGAATGGTAACTATTACATGTAATTTATGAATAGTTCAATTCTTTATATGTTCATTAAAATAGTCTGGACCTCTTTAACTTATCATCAGTCCTGGCCACACTTTCCTTTCCTGTTTCATCGCTACTTAAGGGTAGTATCTGCATTCTTTTTTAAGATGTTCTATAAGTCATATTGTCAGTCACACAAACTCGTCTTCCTTTTTCTCAAGTTCAGTGAAATGTCACTGAATAGTAATAATAGCAATAGCTAACAACATCTGCACAGCACCTTACAGTTTGCAAAGAACGTTCACATATTCTTGTTTGAGTTTTGCATAGTGAACCTGTTACGAGCTGTCTCTTGGCATCCTTGCCGAAGATGTTAGAATCTTTAACTCAGTAGATTCATTGAATATGCTGTGGTCTTTGAATAATGCCCTGACTAGTGGCAGGCTTTAGATGTACTATTTTGAAAGGTGTGTGTAATTATCGAAATGGGTGGGCTTGAGTTTTTTAGCCACTTGAATCAGATTTACTGTTGTAAGTGATGCTTTTCTAACTGCTACCTGGGTGGATTTTGTATCCATTATATTCCAACCTGTAATTTGAATAAATTTACCATCTGTTGTCATTAAAAAAGTGTAATGCCACTTCGATGTGTCATGATTCAATGAATAGTAAGTTTATTAACATCTTTGTTTTCTTTTAACGTTTGCCTCTGTTTGTACCATATAAAATATATACAGACTTGTCAAGAGTAAGCTTTTATGCAATAATTGTAGATCAGAGATGCTCAAATTGGTGGGGGCTCTGAGGGGTACTGAGACAGGAAGGGCTGGTTAATACCCCATCTGTGGTGGACCCATCAGAAATGGTGTGGCAGCGGAGGAAAGAAAGCATCTTGCCCTGTGGCTTTTTAAAGAAAATTCATTTGGCGGTGAATGGGCTTCAAATCCTGGTAAAGGAATGAGGTCCAGAAATAGTTGTGGCTAATTAATCAAATATGGGAGTAGTCAACTTCTTGCATTAAGCCAGCGTGCCACTCCATTGTGCCAGTTGCCTGTGTCCATGGCCCTTTAGCCCCCTGTTGATTGTACTCTGGCTCCTTTCTGTGCTTCTGAGGGCTCTAGCTAGTTCTTAATAAATACTGTCCACCTCTAAAAAAGTTTTGAGACATCTTAGTATCAAAATATACAGATTATATACAATCGTATTCTTATACAAAAGTACAGATTATAGGATGTCCAGGGAACTCAGGACACATATAATAGCATTGCAGAAAACACCGGTATCACCTAATAGGATTTATTGCCCAGACCTACTGAGTCAGAACCTCTGGGGCTGAGATCTGGAAATACAGATCTGTAACAGGCCATATGTGATGAAGCCAGTTTGAAAACTGCTGCTAGGGATTGGAAATTGTTAAGGTATGTTTTTATTGCTGAAATCGGAGATGTTCATATAAAGCAGGCCTGAAATAGTAGGCACTTTATTAACCAAAGGTAGAATCCTGTGTAATGCTGTGTAATGAAGACTCAGTTTAAAATCAGAAGAGCTTTATTGAGTCCTGGGCCACCATGTTGACTTTGCTTAAGTGTTCATGAATTCTATGAGAATTAGTACAGAGGACAGACAGCACTCTTAGAAACAGCTTAGGCATCTTAAAAAATGGCCACTGCTGCTCCTCTGATGCTTTCCTCTTACTTTATTGTTGTGGTCTTTGAAGACAGGGAAAACCTAGCACAGGCACTTAAGAGAATCTGGTTTCAAAAGTAAAGGAGGTAATGGAGAAGACCAGAAATAGTTTCCTAGGCATATCCGCTGTATTAATAGTATGATTAATAATTCATAGTATCATTAATTGTATGATTAAATTAATAGTATACTACCCTGCCCCCAAATATTTTTTCTGTCACTGCTTATACTGTCCTACTTCATTTCATGTACACCCTGCTGTTTTGCCCATGTTCACTCCTACCTCACTCAGCTGCCTGGTACCCTCTCCCTCAGATCCAGGACTGTCTCTTTCTCACCCTTCAGGTCTCAACTGTCATGTCGCCTCTCCAGAGAGGCCTCCCCCGTCACTCACATAATATTGGATACAATTATCCTGTTTGTTTACCTCCTCCCACTATATCGTACGCTCAGGAGAGTAGACACTGTCTTATTCACCACTGACTCCCCAGTGCCTAGCCCTTATTTAGGCACATTTTGGCAAGGCAATGCCAAGCATTGGTGGGTTTATACCTGGCCAGGTGCTCAGTCCCAAACCAATCACTTGGACATTATAATGATTAACTTAGGCCGCTCAGTGCTCACTCCTGAGGAAGGGATCTGATGCTGGTGAGGCTCCCACATGTTTGCTATGGGGCAATTTGTTAAATGAAAATGGCAATATGCAGTATACATACATATGTAGATATAGATATGGATGTACATACATAGGGATATAGACAGATGAATAGAGGGATGGGAGTCATGCACTTTGGAGCATGGGACCAGTGTCAATGTCAGGACAGGCCAGGACCCGGTGTGAAGCCATCCTCCAGAGGATCTTAAAGTTGAGTGAGGGCTGGGCCCCTACTAAGTGGCAATATGCCAACACAGTCCTACTGTACCAAATTTTGTCAGTTCTGCCTCAGGAAGAAAACTGCATCAATTGGGGAGTCATCATCAAGTTTTCTCCCTTCTGTATCTGTGGCTCTCTGTTGCCAGGACTCTGTGCTCCTCTCTAAAGCCCTAAAACATCCCCTCTCTCCACCGCTCCCCACCCTCACTGCTCCCCACCACATCCGTGGTTCTTTATAAACACAGGTACACATCGGCGGCACACTTTATGCCTGCATACAAGCAAAGCAGCAGGGCAGCTGTATGGCACCCTGGGCATTCCTGGGTAACTGGGTTTCATAGATGCAGCAGTTGCAATCATTCAACTAGGATCCTGCTTAAGACATGTACCACAGGCAATAGTGGCAAGGAGCAACCTGGCAACTGAGTCTGGGAACACTGAACAGTGCTCTGCTGTGTGATTCTGCAATTATCAGCAATGTCATCAAGTTTAGCTATTGCCTGTTAATGGACACAAAAACAAACAAAAAAAATTAGAGTCGAAGAAGTCTGATTTTTCTCAGCTATGTGCAAACTATAGAGATACGTGTTTTAAAGTAAAGTGTATATTGCATAGCCTGCTGCTATTGCTTTAAAATATTCATAATACGGGTCACCTGGGTGGCTCAGTTGGTTAAGCGTCCGACTTTGGCCTAGGTCATGATCTCACCATTCCTGAGTTTGAGTCCCCGTGTCAGGCTCTATGCTGACAGCTCAGAGCCTAGAGCCTGTTTCGGATTCTGTGTCTCCCTCTCTCTGCCCCCTCTCCCGCTCTCTCTCTCTCTCTCTCTCTCTCTCTCTTGAAAATAAGTAAATTATTTAAAAATAAAATAAAATATTCATAATAGAAAAATGCAAATTTGGGGGGGGGCTGTGAAAATGGAAGTCTGCTCATACTTCCACAGTCCATTTCTTTCCTAAAAATTAGATGTAGGACAGACTAAGGGCACCATGCCTTTCTGCCCCCTAGTATTTCTGCTCCTTCTACTTAGAGACATAGGCCTCTACCTTCACTCTTTGCTCAGTCTTCCCTCCCACCCCCCTTGGACCAACTAGAATTGGGACTGAAAGTTGAATGGGAAATGAATAGAAAGCTCAGTAAAATGGAATAAGCAAGAGAAATTAAACCAGTTTTTCCAATTGATTTGGCAGAAGGGCAGAAGGGTCTGGTGAGAATGGCCATGTGTAGTAGGCAGAATTCTAAGGTGTCCCCAAGAGTCCCACTTCTTGGTTTACATGCCTCGTATCCTCTCCACCTGTGGATGTGATGGGATAGTAGCTCTCTGGATTAAGTCATTGCGTGAGTTTGCTCAGGCTGCCATAACCAAGTACCACAGACTGGGGAGCTTAAACAACAGCACCCTATTTGTTGCATAGTTCTTCTGGTGGCTCGAAGTTTAAGATCCAGGGGTTGGCAGAATTGGTTCACTCTGAGGAACCTTGGTTTGTACATGGCCGTCTCCTCCCTGTGTCTTCCCATGCTCTTCCCTCTGTATGCCTGTGTCCAAATCTTTTCATGTAAGGGCATGAGTCATATTGGATTAGAGTTCACCCTGATAACCTCATTTTAACTAATTACCTCTTTAAAGACTGCATCTCCAAATACAGTCATGTTTTGAAGTACTGGGGATTAGGACTTCAAGATAGGAATTGGGGAGGAGACACTGTTCAGTCCATAACATTATGGTATGTAGTCTGGTAGGCAGAATAATGACTCCCCAAAGATGATCACATCTTAATCCTTGGAACCTGTGAAAAAGGAATTAAAGGTGTAGATAGACTGAAGGTTGCTATTTAACTGACTTTAAGAGAGGGAGAGTATTTTGGATTATCTGGATGGGCTCAATATTATCACAAGGGTTTTATGTAGACTAAAAAAATAGTTCCAAAGATACATTCACTTACTAATTTCTAGAACCTGTGAATATGATCTTATATGCCAAGAATGGATATCACTTTATATGGAGATAGATGTGATTAAATTAAGGGCCATGAGAGGAGTTTACCTGGATTATCTTGATAGATAATATTTATAATCCCTCATAACCTACATACAATCACATATACCATTATAAGAGGGAGGCAGAGGGAGTTTGGAAGAGACCCACACAGAGGAGAAGGCCATGTTAAAACAGAGGCAGAGACTGGAGTGATGTGGCCACATGCCAAGGAATGCCTGGGGCCACCAGAAACTGGAAGAGACAAGGGAGGATCTTCCCCTAGAGCCTCCAGAGGCTCAAGCCTATGCCTTGATTTTGGACTTCTGACATCTAGCTGGAAGCCCATGACTGCAGCTCCTTGGATAGGTCACCAGAACACCAGAGCCCAATGGTGTTCTTTAGAGGGTTCCAGAGTGAGCTTCACAATTTGGTTCTCAACTGGCCTGACCACCCCCCACCCCCTGCTCAATTTCTGCCTGAGTGAGCACTAGTGGTCCATGCATTTCCATGCAGGTAAGCATCATATCAGATAATTTTGCTCATATTCTGTATGCCCAGTGCATGTGTTGAGTGAATGAATGTCATTCCATATTATGTCCCTTTTCAGAATTCTTTCTCTTGAGTTTGACATTAACCTGTTTTCTGTCTCCTTGAGTCCCTGAGGCAGTTGTGCCTGCAATGAAGAGGGAGTCCTGGGGGACAGGGGCAGCCCTGCCAAGGGCTCACCCCATACTAGTAACAGGGAAATCTCCAGCCTTAGACCCTATATCTGCCCTCAACACAATATTTTCTAAAGAATGCACATTATTCATATTTGATATCATTTCAACACATGGTTCTTCATATATCAGAAATAGATGTAGTTTTCTTTCTAGAATGGGTGTGGGTTTTTTTGGTAATACAGTGGGTTTTAGAAGTTTAATTTATAACAATTCCATAATAATTGATAATTTTTATGTTGTGCTTATCTGTTTTTTTAGCTTTGATTTTACTAATAATTTGTTTCTTATAATAACCTTCAGATAACTTCATGATTATCTCTTGTCCAGAAGGTTTTAGCACAGCCCATTGGGATGACTGAGCAGGATCCCTCTAACCAGAAACAATAGACGATTTAACTGTCACATTGAACTCAAGGAGCAAGCTTCCTGAACTCTGATCACGTGTTAAAATGCACATTATTCTTTTCACAAAATAAGTACTGGTATGTTGAATATTGAATTATCTTCATTATGAATATGCAGTGTGGGTTTTTGTGCTTACAGAGATCTTCTCTCTGTATGAAGCTTCGATTTCTTTGGTGTAAAGTCATTATCTTTCATGTTCTAGAGAATTTTTAGTGGATTTTCTGAGAATCTATCAGACTGTATTTTGTAAAGTGGCTCAATGTGTATGTTGAACTTCCTATTCCAAAATCTATGAGTTGTAAAAATTCCTCAGTGAAAACTATAGCGCATCAAAAATTTTTTAATAGACTTTATTGTTTTAGAGAAATTTTAAGTCCACAGCAAAACTAAGTGGAAAGTATAGAGAGTTCCCAAATATTGCCTTAACCCCCGCTACAGCCTCCCCTGCCGTCAACATCTCAAACCACAGTGGTATATTCGTTATAATCAATGAACATTCATCGTCTCCCAAAGTCCTTAGTTTACATTAGGGTTCACTCTTAATGGAATGCATTCTGTGTATTTGGGCAAATGTATCATGACATGTATCCACCATTGTAGTATCATATGGAATAATTTCACTGCCTTAAAACCACCTATTCATTCTTCTTCCACCCCAACCCCTGGCAACCACTGATCTTTTTACTGTCTCCATAGTTTTGCCTTTTCCAGAGTGACACAGAATTGGAGTCATAGAGTACAGAGCATTTTCAGGTTGACTTCTTTCACTTAATAATATGCATTGAAGTATCCTCTCTCTTTTCCTGGCTTGATAGCTGATTTTACAAATTTTATTTGTATTTCCCTCACTTTTGTTATTTATTTTTTTAATTTTTATTGAAGTAGTATAATTAGCATACAGTGTTATATTAGGTTCAGGTATAGAATATAATGATTCAACAATTCTATGCATTTCTCAGTGCTCATCACAATAACCAGACTCTTGGTTCCCTTTATCTATTTTACCCATCCCCCCATCCACCTCCACTCTGCAACCACCTGTTTGTTTTCTGTATTTAAGTCTGTTTTTTGTCTTTTTTTCCTTTGTTCATTTGTTTCATTTCTTAAATTTCACACATGAGTGAAATTATATGGTATTTGTATTTCTCCATCTGACTTATTTCACTTAGCATTTTACCCTCTAGGTCCCTCCATGTTGTTGCAAATGGCAAGATATCATTCCTTTTTATGGCTGAGTAATATTCATATATACATATATATACACCACATCTTCTCTATTCATTCATCTATGGATGGGCACTTGGGCTGCTTCCATATTTTGGCTATTGTAAATAATGCTCCAGTAAACATAGGAGTGCCTGTATCTTTTTTAATTTATGTTTTTGTTTTTGTTTTGTTTAAGTGTTTGTATTTACTACTGGTAAATACCCAGTAGTGGAATTACTAGATTTTATAGTACTTCTATTTTTCATGTTTTAAGGAAGCTCCATACTATTTTCACAGTGGCTGCACTTATTTGCATTCCCACCAACAGTGCACGAGAGTTCCTTTTTCTCCACATCCTTGCCAACACTTGTTATTTCATGTTGTGTTGATTCTAGGCATTCTGACAGGTGTGATATCTTGTGGTTTTGATTTTTTATTTCTCTGATGATTAGTGATGTTGAGCATCTTTTCTTATGTTTGTTGGACATCTGTGTGTCTTCTTTGTAAAAAATATCTATTCAGGTCCTCTGCCCATTTTTTTGATTGGATCATTTCTTTTTTCGGTTGAGTTGTATAAGGTCTTTATATATTTTTGATACTAACCCTTAATAAGATATGTTATTTGCAGATATCTTCTTCCATTCTGTAGGTTGCCTTTTTGTTTTGTTGATGGTTTCCTTCACTGTGCAAAAGCTTTTTATTTTGGTGTAGTCTTAATAGTTTATTTTTGCTTTTGTTTCCCTTGTCTGAGGAGACATATCTCGAAAATGTTGCTATAGCCCATGTCAAAGAGATTACTGCCTATGTTGTCTTCTAGGAGTTTTATGGTTTCAGGTCTCAGATTTTGGTCTTTATCTGTTTTGAGTTTATTTTTATGTATGGTGTAATAAGGTGGTCCAGTTTTATTCTTGTACATAGAGCTGTCCAGTTTTCCCAACACCATTTTTTGAAGAGACTGTCTTTTTCCATTGTATATTCTTGCCTCCTTTGTCATAGATTAATTGATCATATAAGCATGGATTTATTTCTGGGATCTCTATTCTGTTTCATTGATCTTTCATCCCCGTACCATATTGCTTTGATTACTACAGCTTTGTGGTGTATCTTGAAATCTGGGATTGTGATGCCTTCAGCTTTGTTCTTCTTTCTTAAGATTGCTTTGGCTGTTCGGGGTCTTTCGTGATTACATACAAATTTTAGTATTATTTGTGTTAGTTGTGTGAAAAATGTTGTTGGTATTTGATAAGGATTGCATTGAATCTGTGGATTGCTTTGAGTTGTATGGATATTTTAACAGTATTGGTTTTTCCAATCCATGAGCATGGAATATCTTTCCATTTGTTTGTGTCATCTTCAATTTCTTTCATGAGTGTTTTTATTGTTTTCGGAGTATAGATCTTTCACCCCCTTGGTTAAGTTTATTCCTAGGTATTTTATTGTTTTTGGTGTAATTACAAATGGGATTATTTTCTTAATTTCTCTTTCTGCTACTTTATTATTAGTGCATCGAAATGCAACAGATTTCTGTACATTGCTTTTGTATCCTGTGACTTTATTGAATTCTTTCTTCAGTTCTAATAGTTTTGGGTGGAGTCTTTTCTATATATGACATCATGTCATCTGCAAATAGTGAAAATTTTACTTCTTCCTTACCAATTTCTATGCCTCTTATTTCTTTTTCTTATCTGATTGCTAGAACTTCCAGTACTATGTTGAATAACAGTGGTGAAAGTGGGCATCCTTATCTTGTTTCTGACAGCTCTCAGTTTTCACCATTGGGTATGATGTTGGCTGTGGGATTTTCCTGAATGGCCTTTATTGTATTGACAAAGTATAACATCCATTCATGATAAAAATTCTCAACAAAGTAGGTTTAGAGAGATAGCTCATTTTTGAAATGCTAAATAACATTCCATTGTCTGAATATACCACAGTTTGTCCATTCACATATTGGAGGACTTCTGGGTTTCTTCCAAGTTTTAGCAGTAATTAATAAAGCTGCTATATATAAACATCCATGTGCAAGTTTTGTGTTGACTTAAGTTTTCAGCTCATTCGGGTAAATACCAAGATGTGTGACTTCTGTAAGATATGATGAGTGTGTTTAGTTTTGTAGGAAACTGCCAAACTGTCTTTGTAAATGGTTGTACCATTTCACATTCTCGCCAGCATTCCCACCAATGGTTACTGTCGCTCCACATCCCTGCCAGCATTTGGTGTTGTCAGTTTTGGGATTTGGGCCATTCTACTAGGTATATAGTTGTATTTCATTATGTTTATTTGCAGTTCCCTAATGATGAGTGATTTTGAGTTTTTTATGCATTTATTTTCCATTTGTGCATCTTTTTTGGTGGAGTGTTAAAAGCCATCTTCATAATAAATATTTTAATAAAGATTTTTGTATTTAATGTCTGTCGCTAGAGTGGCCCATGTCAGTATACAGACATCTGAACTCTTTGATTGCTTTATGGTAAATTTAATATTATCATCTTGAAAATTTTCCATATTTCTTTCTGTACTGAAATGAAGAGCTTTGAATGAGCCTGAAACCTAGCAACAAGCTCTCTTGAAATATCTCATTGAATGTGTTGTACATAGAGTGTATCAGAGGAGAGTATATACAGCAAAAATGGTAACCACGCTTCAGCATTAATTTCATTTGGTGACTCACCCACTCTGTCATCCGAAGATGGCATTGATCTAAATTGTGACCTTTTCTTCTAACTCATATCATTAGAATAATGCCAGTAAAAGGGCAGTGACTCACCACTGGAACAGATTCTTCTTGAGAAAATTAGCAGAGCTTTGTCGTGGAAATCTTGGTCAAAGGGTCTTTTATTAAATTCACCAGGTGAGCAAGCCCATTTTTTTTGCCCAGGCAGTTAAGGGCCTCTTCTATAATATGTTTTGTGAATTCATTCTACCCCAACCATGTTATTTTGTTGATTCTCTCCCCTTCCGGCAGTACTTTAGGCTTTGGATGCACAAAATAATATTCCACCGAATCAGTTGTTAATCAACATTGCCTCTGTAATTTGAAAGGGCTTTGGGGGCTTGTTTTTCAGTCTGGAATAGTTTTCATACATAGTTTGTAGACCCAGATCCCCCTATTGCTATTTATTAATTGTATATCTGCACTTGTAAAGTGGATACTCAGAAGTGATAGAGGTGTTGAAATTATTGTTTCCAGTTACCAAATGAACACACCACGGAAAAAAAAAATCATAGAGTTTTGATATTAAAAATAAGGCCTAGTAATCAGACAGAGTTTGCTTATTAATTCAACATACCCTGGTCTTATTAAATTATATGTCATACATGTTTAGTCTACACTTCTCTAGCCTACCAAATTCTGGAAGGCACTGGCTGTAATTGCTTGTATTTCTTCTGCAAGATACTAACATAAAATTATATGTACTTGAAAACTTGATAAATACCTTATGAAGCTGGAAGCAACCCTCTCACAGTCATCTAGTTTAATTCTTCATTGCACGTTTGAGGCCCAGAAAGGGGAAGTAGCTTGCTGAAGGTCACATAGCAAATCATGGAAAAGCTGAGACAGCCCCTCAGTTCTCCATCTTCCAGGCCAGTCTCCTTGGTATCTCAGTAGCCCCTCACTATCACAGAGTTCATGGGGATAATGTTGAGTGTCCAAGAGAGTGTTAAATGATAGATTCTGTGCCAATTGCTTAAGAAGTATATAGTATATTTAGAAATACTGCTTTCCCAAATAGTCCCAGTATATAAGCTCTAGAATTTAAAGCGAGGTAAATTAAGATATTTTTAAAATTCTCTTCTCTGGCCCCTCTTGGTCTTCAGTAGACAAAATGCTTTTAGATTCATGTTGTGCTTATAAGTTGCAAGATTGATTCTCACAAGAGAGAAGAGAAATTTAGTGTTACGACTTCATGGAATATCATGTTTGGACTTCTGCTTTGGCATAAAGTACTAAGTAACAGAAATAAAAGCACTCATGTGTAACTGATGAATAAGGGGCCAATTATTAGCTTCTGGAGGTACTATTAGTTTATTTTTAAATCTTTGGGTTAGGTAAGTAATTAGTGTTTGGTTGGCCTTTCTATAAATTCATTTCCTAGTAGATACAGATTTTCTTCTGAAAGTTTACATACTTTCACAAGAAGCCTGGCTGAACCTAAAGTAAATAACTGAATTGTTTATGTTTCAGAATAGTTTTAAATGAGTTTTAAGAAAATGTAGGGCAATTCAATAATTGGTGAATCATCAAGCTAAAGTTGAGCTTCAGAGGCTATAAATAGCAATACTTACTGGTTTCAAATATCCATGGGGAAGAACCAGTTAGATTGGGTTCTGTCAGTCACATCCCAGTCTATGTCATTCTCATGTTCATTTTTCTGGAGGCTAACATTATATGGATAATGTAGAGCATTTTTTATTCATTAATGCAGGTTTATTAATATTTAGTAAATATTTTCTATGTGCCACACCCAAGAGGGACAGAGAAGCATGAAGGACACGGTGCCTGGATACAAATAGATCCCAGACTGGACAGGGGAAATGACAAGTAAGTAGGGACACCCCCTTTCTGGAGGTGTTCCAATAGATGTCAGCTAGTGGTGTGCTGGAGGCATACAGGAATCACCCCCCCCAGGGTCGGGGGAAGGTCACTAAAAGCTTCTTAAGTTAGGTGACACCTAGCTGTGCGTAGAAAGCAAAGGGTTGACAGGGGGCAGTGGGGTAGGGCTGGATCTGGGAGGAGAGCATGCCAGGCACTGGGCAGCATAGCACATGTGATATCAAGGTGGGGAAGAGTAAGAGGGTCTGGGGGTGGGGAGGTGGCAGGCTCAGACCAAAGACGGCCTAGTGAGCACTATGCTTGGCCAAAGAAAAGCATGTGCCAAGGCCCAGAGGTCGAAGGGAGTTCAATAAGGCTAGAGCAGAGCTGCAGAGCTTCAAGGGCAGAAAGTAGAGGCAGAAGCACAGGGATAAAGGTCAGGAGACTGGGCAACAGAGGGCTAGCAAAAGGTTTTTAGCAGAAGAAGGACACGATGAAACTTATGCTGTTAGAAAATTCCCTTGCCAACAGTGGAAAGAAGTGACAGGATATACCCTTGTGCAAGTCTCTTTGGGTACAAGGGAAACCATAAAAAAACAAAACAAAACACCCAAGCACCCCGAAGTTGGAGAATAGCTGGATAAATTGTGATTTATACACAGAGTGGCCTAAGTGAATGAACCAACTGTGTGTGTATCAACTTGGATAATATAGAGGTGGGGGAAGGAAGTTGAAAATAGGCTACATGCAATGCAATACTATTCGTGTAAAGTTCAAAAACACAGAAAACAATAGAGCATATTGTTTATGGATACACACGTGCATGGAAATACACTCTGGAAACACCCAGAATGCATAGAAGAGCATACACCTACCTCAGAGTATTTGATATTTCTGCAGGAGGAGCAGGATTTGGCCTTCCGCTGTTTGGGAAGACTTTATTTACTTAAAAAATGTTATCTGAAGCAAGTTTGGTAAAACATTAATATCAGTTAAATCTGGATGGTGGAGACATATTCATATGTTCATTATATTGTTTTGTGTACTTTTTAGTGTTTTTGAAATATTTCAAAATAAAAATTTTAAGTCAAAAAAAGGAAAAAGAATCTCGTATCAGTTTGCGTACTCTTGGCTGCAAGTAAGAGACTAAGAAAGAGACCTAAGGTTAGGGTTTTTATTATTCCATCAAGGCTGGATAAACTACAAAATGTTGTGGGCCATATCTAGCCTGTTACCTGTTTTTATATGGCTTGCGAGCTGAGAATGTCTTTTTTTACATTTTTAAATGGTTGAAAAAATTCAAAAGAAAAATATTCTAGATATTTGAAAGTTATATGAATTTCCAACTTCTATGTCCATAAATAAAGTTTAATTAGCAGACATCCATGCCTATTCATTTGAGTATCAGCTACGGCTATTCTTGCACTGCAGGGGCAGAGCTGAGTTGAGACAAAGATGAACCACAAAGCCTAAACTACTATCTGGCCTTTTAAGTGAGAGTTTGCTGACTCTTACCATTTAACAAAAGAGCCCAAAGGTAATTGGTTCTAGGATAGGTTAATTTAGTGGTATGATGATGTTGGGCCTCCAGGTGGTTCTCTATGTGCATGGCTGCCGTATGTCTGCCACATCTACGGCTGCCATAGCTCTAAGCATCATGTCTCATAGGACGATGTTCAAAGGTTGTGGCGGGGTAGGGGGCTTGCCTGATATGTCTCTTTCCTTCCTTCCTTCTTCCTTCCTTCCTTCCTTCCTTCTTCCTTCCTTCCTTCCTTTCTTTCTTTCTTTCTTTCTTTCTTTCTTTCTTTCTTTCGGGGTGTGTGTCTGTGTGTGTCTGTGTGTGTGTGTCTGTGTTGTTTGTGTAACTTTTCAACAGGGAGGATATTCTTTTCCAGAAAGTATAAGCTTAAAAGTGAAAAGACTGGATTGGAAGAGGCAAGAAGGGATGTGGGGAGACCACTTAAGAGTCCAGCGGTCAGTGCCAGCATCTGGGAGAGACATGAAGTGACAGGGGCTTGGACCAGGGGATGTTATGTGGAGTGGAGGTGGTTGGATTCTGCGTATATTTTGAAGGACAAATCAGTTGACTGGATGTTGGGGAAAAGAATTGAATCAAGCAGGACTCCAAGGTTTCTGTCTTGGACAACTGGGTGTCTGTCATTCTAGGAGACAGGAAAGACAGTTTTGGTGTATAGGTGAGGATCAAGTCTCAGTGTCCTTGCTGTTTTGTCATATTTCCAAGTGATAAGAAGTGAGGAAATAAAGCAGAGGCAGTGTTTCTGCTTAAAAGTCCTAGAAGTCAAAAGTGTTATTTTTCTATGAAGAAATAGAGTCTTTCATGAGTAAGGGGAACAATGTCATATATGAGTCCAGCATTTTGCAAATTTACAAAGTGTTTTTATACCCACTTTCTCATTTGACCCTCAACTGTGGAAATCAGAACCACAGGAATCCTACTCATTTTACAGATGAGAGAACTGGGATGCAGGGAGGGGAAATCTAAAGGCTAGAATAGGAGGCGGGTTCTTTCTTGGGTCAGAAGGGGGCTGTTAAAACTGACCCTTGTCTTTCATGGGCAACATGTTTGCTTTTATTTACCTTTGACGCACAACTGACTAAGACTACAGTCTATTTTTTCCCTCTTTAATATTACATGCAAACTTTGTTTTTTGTTTTAAAATGTCTTCCTATTATTTTAATATTTTCATACCAAAAAAAACTAGACAGTAACGTGTGTTGTTTGCTTATTTTTAGACAGTTGCATGTAAGTGTTTTGAATCATCTCTAAAAGCTTATTTCCATAGCACAT
Organism: Paradoxurus hermaphroditus; assembly: GCA_004024585.1. Taxonomy (NCBI): domain Eukaryota; kingdom Metazoa; phylum Chordata; class Mammalia; order Carnivora; family Viverridae; genus Paradoxurus; species Paradoxurus hermaphroditus. The sequence continues at coordinate 31,276 of PITB01006684.1, read as the reverse complement.
AACGAAATTAATTAAATTGCCTTTTGAAGCAGGGCTGTTTTGTTTCCCGCTGAAATGATGACTCATGAGGTCTGATTGAGTCGCATTTATATTCCTTCTTCAGCAAGTAATTTAAATGTGAATTATAGAAAGGAACAGAAGGAACAAGGAAAACGAACACACAAACAAAACTATTCCTTGCTTTTACCTCTTTGACAAGTTATCGGTTATCCTGGATGTGGAATTACATGGGTGAAAGCTGCCACATTCTGTCAATACCAAACATTCCTATTGACAGCAGCATTGCTAACTGGCAGCTATTTGTCCTGGGTAAATGGGGCCAGGAAGGTTAGGTTTGGGCTTAATACAAGGGAACACTTTCTGATCTGCTGGGATGCCCAGCATTGTTACCTTCTAGGTTGGGTGGCAGCGAATTTCTTGATGCATGGTCCGAGAAGAGAAGGGTACTTGGTGGAGAGCATGGTGGCAGAGGAGTTTTTATTTAACAGTCAATATTAACCATGGGAGACTAGGGCAAGGTAGGTGTTTGAGTAGTGTGTTGTGGCATGATGATGGAGCATATCCTGAAGTAAATGCTTATTTTGATGGTCACTTTTTTATTTTATAATTAGAAACTTTTCGAGAGTTGGAAACAGCACTTGGTACATAATAGGCATGTAATGAACATTTGCTGAATGCTTGCCTCTAGGGATTGGAAAGAGGAAGAATGGCTGAATGAATGGGCTCATGCATGACCCAGTATGGTGGAAGGATCTGCAATAGTGCAATAGGAGGGATTTGAGATACCTTGATGTGGACTTTGAAGGCTGGCTTTGAACTAAAGGGAACTTAGAGCCTGCATTCAACATGAACATTATGGGCCAAGTGAGCATTTCACCTGATGTTTCTTCTGGTGGCAGTGGGCATTGGGAGATTGTCCAAGCAGTATTTTTGGTTTTTTGGTTTTTTTATTTTTCAAGAAAGCCAGGAAAGTAGATCCCTTGAAATATATTGCTATTCCCCTCCTAGCTGTCCCACCACCCTCAAAGGCCCCCACCAACACACACATTTGGTTTTAATGCCAACAGCTGAAATGCAGCCAGTTCATTTTCTTGCTTTTAAAAAAATGTTTGTTTCTTTATTTATTTTGGGAGAGATAGAGAGAGTGCACGTACACATGCTTGTGCATGCGTTTACAAGTCGGGGAGGGGCAGAGAGGAAGGGAGACAAAATCCCAAGCAGGGTGTGCACCATCAGCACAGAGCCTGATGCAGGGCTTGATCCCATGAATTCAGAGATCATGACCTGAGCCTAAATCAAAGGTCCGTTGCTTAACCAACAGAATCTCCCAGGTGCACCCATTTTCTTGCTTTTTGTTGAGAGATTCTTTGTTCTTATTCCAGCGAATTTTCTAGGAATTTTTCTGATAGAAAGGGAAGGAGGACCCTCAGAGAATGTGGACAGGTGGTTTAAAGAGGTGGCACAGGTTTGCTCAATTTGTTTTATAAAACAATAAGTAATAATAAACTCCTACTTAGAGATGTATTTCTCCCTGATTTTCAGAGATACAAGGGTGAATAGTGCCCAGGGACTAAAGCTAGATGGAAATGATTTGGGTCCATTTAAAGTTTTTCCATTCTCAAGAGGTGTGTATCATGGAAAAGTAATAACATTAGGGAAAGTATATTGTGAGTTTTGAGGGACACTTTTGGCTAATTTCCACAATCACTCTGTGCCTTCATGTCCTCAAGGTGAGTGAAAAAAACACCCGCCTATTATATGGCTTTATGCAAAGGCCAGCCAGATGATACCTGTTGTTTTGTATGCTGCATATTTAGATGATTACTCCTATTTTCTGATTAATGGTGCTTATTTTAAAACTGATTCTGGAAGAAGTACCCAAACAAAATAACAGTCCACTCCCATTGGTAGCATGATCTGCTTTGTGAAGTCACAGATTCTTCTCAGAGACTACATTCCACAGAAAATAACCACTTTCAAGCCTGTGCCCATTTCATTGCTCTTACAGCCATAGCACAATTACCCTTGAGATGTTTGCTAACAACATTTATTAACTGCAGGCCTGGGAACAGACAGATAAGTCCAAGTCAGAACACTTTACTAGGCCCAACACTCAGATGATGAGCAAAAACGTATCTACAGAAAACATTTCTTCCCAAGAGAGTGTTCAGATCTTTCCTCCCTGATCTATGGCTTCTAGCTAACACCCCTGTTAGCCTTGCACATATTTTCTTCTACGTAACTACTGAGTCCAGAGGGCCTGACATTGGTCTTTTTACCTAGCAAACTGAGCAGTGAACCTCATTGCCAAACCAGGCCAAGTCAGGATGTATAACTACTACCAAACATTGGGGATTAGCTACAGAAGTTCCACAAAGACCTTCATATCTTTCAAAGTTCAACATTCTTTCTTACCAAGGTACCACAAAGGGTAAATAAAAGAATGATTCATAATATAATTACTACCCACTCGTTATTCCTTAAGATTTTATTAATCTCCCTTATGAATTAGGGGAACATACTGAAAAAGAAGATATCACTCTTTCTTTCTCTGTAACAACAACAGTAATTATCTGGTGGAACACATCCCACTTCTCTACAGGGAATGACTATTTGCTTCAGGACCGAACAAAATGAGAAATTATGACATCACTGAATCCACTTTTAAAATTAATATGAAGCGCTTTTCATGAAAACATGGATTTCCCAACAGGGAAAAATGTGACAAATATCAAGTGATTCAGAAATATGAAAGTGTCAGGCTGTCATTTACCTGAGCAGTTTGTTTTGGTTCTGTAAAAGGGAGCCTTGGAGGTAATTGGCAATTGGGAAAAGAAACACAAAGACAAACAAGACCAAATATCAAAATAAAAAGAAACAAAAAGTTGTCACTCAAATTTAGTAGCCTCCCACATTTTCACCGACTTATTATCTTAGTATGGAACCAACAAAGTTGCAGAAGAGATCATAGAATCTTAGAACTCAATGAATCCAGATGTTTCTTAACACTCTTCTTGTTTTGTTTAAAAAAGAGAACATCTTTTCTTACTAACATTTGACCTGGAAGGTCATTATGGGAAACATTTGTGAGCACAGCTATCCTGGTTGAAGGGCATGCATTGCATGTGTTCACACGTGTGTGCATGCATACGCACGGGGGCCCGAAGGATGTTCTCTCACATCAACTAGACATGTGTGCAGCCCCTAAGCACCTTTCCAGGGAGCTCATGGTCTTGAGGAGTTTGGAAAAAAGACCAGTCCATCCTACACTCCTCTGGTGATAGAGGGCTCAGAGTCTCAGAGCTGGACCTCAGGCAGGCCTAAAGTCACCCAGGCAAACCAGGGACACAGGAGAGCTGAGTTCTCCATGCCAGGCCTGTGCACCCCAGGTGGGGCGCCTGAGCTGACCTGTGGAAATCTCACGCTTACATTTTTCTTGGCCCCTTTGCCTGGGGAAAATTTGCCTGGCCACTAAAGAGTTTTGCTATCATTAGCCAGCTTCATATTTCAGTTGTTAAGAAACTTACTTGCTCTGATGTTAATGTGGATCCAGTCAGAACTGAGTTTTAGGCATGAGAAATCTGTATTCCTTTTGTCCTTGATTTAGTGACATTCTAGAAAGGAAGCTTGGAAGCTCGAAACATCCTTGCTCATTAATAATATACTTTTTCTTTTGGTAATGTGAATGTAATTCAAGACCTGATTAAAATATCTCAATTTTTGTTCAGTAAGGAAAAAACATTTATAACTCAACTTTGCCATATGTTCTTGTCCCAAGTGCTTGTCATCTTGATTAAATTGCTCATAACTGTTTGGAGTGTAGAAGCTTTGGCAGAGTTGGGCAGCCATATTTCAGAGCCTGATCTGATCTGTCTGCATGAATGGTGGTAAAGGAGTTGATTTAGATACTGGATCATGTGCTTTTTGTAGTGAATTTCTGAGATATTATGCCCAGAATTCGGGGACCCCAAAAACCACCAGGGAGCCAGAGTCCAATGCAAGAACAAAGAGCCTTTATTCGAGCTAGCTCGAGCTCAATCTCCTACCCCACCTATGCAGCAGTGGGTCGAAAGAGAGGGCCCAGTCCAAAAACACAATAGTTTTAAATAGTTCTAGGGGCAGTGGGAGGGGTGATGGTCATGACCCTAGCCAATTGGCTGAGGAAGGGTCAAAGGTCCTGTTCCGTAGATCACTGGGCATGGTTCTTTTGGAACTGGGAAGTTGCAGGTTTTAAGCTTTTGCGCTGGCACTGGGGACTCAGGGTGGAGGACAGGGAAACACAATGGAGTCAGTCCCAGTTTGCCCTTAAGCAAAATGGAATCAGTCCCGATTTGCCCTTACATTCCCCCCTTTTCATGTGGCTTATGGACCCAATCATGGGTCCAGCTGCTTTTCTATCTTGCCCTCTTCTACTACTGGGGACTTGCATTGTGCGCAGAGGACCATCAATTGGATGGCCCCCACGTGATCCCTGACAAACTGGACCAGCCTGTTGATGATACAGGGCCCAAGGGTTAGTAACAGAAGTAGGATGATGAGGGGTCCAGCAGCCGAACATGGGTGTATGGACCCAGGTCGCGATGCCATCTTTATCCCGAGGTAGGCTAGCCAGCGTCAATTAGCTCCAGTCATCATAGTTAAGCTAACAAGAAGTTATCTAGCCTCAATTTCTTACCACAGTCCTGACTCGAAACCCACAGCAATAATCACATTCCTGAGGGTCTGGCATCAGTCTAAATAGATCAAAATACATTCTAAACTCTTCAGAGATTTTATTTCCATGATTCTCAAGTATGGCAGCATAAGCTGGTTTAATAGGGGAAGAAGCTCTGGAGCCACTCTTATTTTTCTATGGCCCGTCTTCTTCAGGAGAATATTAGGATAAATCTCAAATCAACACAGAGGCCCAGTGACCCTATAGCCAGGTGTCCTGGTGACTCTTACCCGACCGTGCCTGTCTTAGGTCGCCCCACCCATGAAGAGTCTTACCCGTCATTGGCTAACCGGCCCTCCTTCAGAGTCAGACCAGCCATTATGTTCTTGTCGTATTACAACCTGGCATTTGCTTCAAGACACCCCCATCCACCGATGAGGGCCCCGGTCTAGGGCACTGCCTTATTGGCCTGAGTCTTTTCCTTAGGTAGTGTTACCAGGGCCAGTATCTTTTGGTCTCCAACATCTCCCCTTTTCCTGTTGAAATAGATTTTATGCTGCCCCTTAAAATTCTAAAGATAACAAAATTAGAATGGAAACTCCGATATTGATCATCATAGAAACAAAAAAGTGATGAACAAAATTAGAAAGATTATTATCCAGACCCCCAGTATGTGTTTCTATACTTTATCCCAGGAATGTTCAGTCTTATTAAAACACAAAGGAGTAACAAACGCACTTTTAGGTCACATGAGAGCATCACTGATCTCCTGGATGACTTGTACTAATGCAATTAGATAAAACACAGTCGGAATAAGAAATATAACCTCGTTAATTTTTACCCTAAATTTCCCAGAAGACTAAAGTACGAAAGAACATATGAGGCCCTGGACACAGTCTGAAACAACATAGAGAAAACGTCGCAGGGGTCAAGGGGGTCCCTTGACTCTCAACAACAAGGCCGATTGTTCTGCAAAGAGAGCTTGCTCGGGGCCCTGGAGAGCGTTATCCTCCATCTCCGGTAGGTAGAGGGCAGTGGAGCGGTCGGAGTGATGTTTCAAAGAGCGTCTCTGCATCTCCCTTTGGGTCATCCTTTGAGGAACCAGAGGAGACGGCGATGGCTTGGGGAGGCTGGACATAGGGCCGTACCAATCTATCAGGAATCTACAGAGGGGAGTCCACGTCCTGTGGAAATACACAAGCATACCCTCGCCCCCAGGTTAACACTACATCCTGTTAAGTCTTTTGAAGGCGGCTGGTGTATAAGCAGGGGCATTGTCCGTTTTGATTGCCCTGGGAATTCCCAAGTAGGAAAAGCATAGACACAGGTGCTGGATCACATCCTTAAAGGCCTCTCCTGTATGTGCCAAGGCAATAACATGAGAAAAGGGATCCACACACACATGCACATAGGAAAGTTTACCAAAAGATAGAACATGAGTAACATCCATCTGCCAAAGATCATTAGGCCTCAGGCCTCTGGAGTTCCAATTGACCTTTGCTATAGGCAATTACTAGGTTTGCCCCCTTTGTTAGTAAAGTAGCCAGCAGTGCCGGATAGGATGTAACTATCTTTCTGGGTGTGGAGGGCAGATGTAACCATTTAAAGGTGCCTCGTGTTAAGCCTCATTAAAAGCCTGCAAAACCGAACTGGTCTTAAAGCTTGATCCACAAACCTTTTGACATAGGGTGGGGCTATTTTTCATGCCCTGAGGGAAACCTTTCCATTGATACCTCTGAAAAGACCACCTAAGGTTCTCAGAAGGCAGGCTAAAGGCAAATCTAGGGCGACCTTCCCGATCTAGGGGAATAATGATATTGCCACCATTTTTTCCAGCCTTTGGATCAAAGGAAGAATTTTTACCACTTGATAAAAGTATAATCCTGTGTACTTTTAAAATCCATGTCTTTTAACCTTAGTCTGTCCTGACCACACATAATATTCCTTTTAAAAGGTTTTTCCTTCATGAACCTTTTACAGTTTTTCTTTGCATTTAAATTTTGTCCCAAGCCATGTCTCTCCAAATAACCAGTCTGATTTAGGACAATATTACTTTCTTTTACCCTCACCGAAAGTATATTTCTATTTCTTATATCTTTCTTTCATATCTCCTACTTTCTTACATACAGAGTTGTTTTTCTTATTTCCATCAGTCTTAAATACACTTCCCAGAACTTTAACTGCTAGAAACCTTAGTCTTCAGTGAAAACTAAGTAGTAACCAGTTGTGAACTCTATGTTATATCAGAATTTGCTAGATGGCAAACTTATGAATCCATTAAGCACAAAGCATGTTTTTCAACAGTTCCAAATATCCTTAGTTTTTTGCAACAGGTCCAAAGCACAAACCTACTGTTATGCCCAGAATTTGGGGACCCCAAGAACCACCAGGGAGCAGTGTCCGATGAAAGAACAAAGAGCCTTTAATCGAGCTAGCTCGAGCTCAATCTCCTACCGCACCGACACAGCAGTGGGTCGAGAGAGAGGGCCTGTTCCAAAAACACAATAGTTTTAAAGGGGTCTAGGGGCAGTGGGAGGGGTGATGGTCATGACCCTAGCCAATTGGCTGAGGAAGGGTCAAAGGTCCTGTCCCACAGGTCAAGCTTCTGCGCAGGCCCTGGGGACTCAAGGTGGAGGACACAGAACACAATGGAGTCAGTCCCAGTTTGCCCTTAAGCAAAATGGAATCAGTCCCGATTTGCCCTTACACTACATTTAGTAATTAATGCTTCAGCTTCTTATCCCGTTAGATTAGCCAATGATTTCAATTTCAAGTTCTCATGCAGGCCAAACTTTTAACACTTTAGGTTACCAAGGACTTTGAAAGCTATCTTAACATTTACCCACAAAAACTATGAGGCAGACCAAGTTAACCATCACTTTCAGGCTTCCTTTTGTTAACAAATTGGAACAGAGATAACATAAGTTTATTTAATGCTGATAACTTTAATTATTTAATGCTGATAACTTTAAAGACAGATCCATCAAACCTAAATTCATTTAAACACCAAATATGTTTCATTTACTATTTCAATCCTGGGAAGTTTGTTTAAGCCTTAGGAAGTTATTATAAAGCACATCCTGAATAGGATTACAGATCATTACAAACCTTAAAACTCTTATTTATTTGACCAAGGTGGCAGTAAAAGATCCTAACGGCCAATGTATAGCATCATATGGCTGTTAGCAAAACCTAGCTCCTTTAACATTGAGATGTTTTTACTGAGCAATTAAAGTCCTGATAACTAAAGCTTTGGTTTTACCATAGAAAAGAGAGAAAAAAACAACAAAACCTTTGTTCACATTATCTTATCAAGAGCAGAGTAGTCCAAGAAAACTTTGTGTTTTAAATGGAGAGAAAAGCAGAATTTCAACTTTATACCAGTGTACTTTTGAAATCCCATTCATCTCAACCCTACTTAGTATCTATCTTAATATTTTATCTATGTCCCCTTAAAAGTTTACCATTGTTAAGTTTCTCCCCTGGAACCAGTGAGGAAATTTAAAATTTAAAGATGCGGGTTTTTTTTTTTCCTTTCAACAGTGTGGGGGTGGGGAGCGGAATGCTACTGAGGCATTGAAGAGCCAGAGACCTAGACCCCACCTTAGGCAGCTGCAGAAACGGGAAGAGGGGGAAGGGAGGACAGAATGGGCTCAAAGGCCTAGAGGCTTGAAGGCAGATTAAAGCAACCTGAAGGCAGACTGAAGCACACAGGGCAGAGAAAAGAGCTTTACATGGTCCTAAAGTCCGTCCTCTAGTTTCATGGTTAGGACCTGGATGGGGTGGCCCTTGCCATCTGTGACCTGAGGCCCCCCTTGTCTGAAGTACCCAGGACTTCTCGCTGGCTAACTTTCCTCTTGGGGTGCGGAGGACTGAATGTTGTGCTCCGCTGTTGACAAGGAAGTCAACAGGGGTCCCCTCCACTTGAAGAGTTACCCTGGGCTCGGGGAGAGGGTCCGAACCCCAACTCCCCTAGTCACTCAGTTCACCTAGCTCTAAAACTTTTACTCGATTAGCCTTGCTTCTCTTCCCAGCGGCCTTTTTCGGACATTCTCGGGCCCAGTGCCCCATCTCCTTGCAGCATGCACACTGATCTTTCCGCAGCCTCTGCTTCCCCTCCCATTAGAGTCTGGCGATAGACCCGGAGCCTCTCCTTACCTTCTGCCGTGTTAAAATCCCACTCGGGCCGAGTTAAGGGGAAGAAGGTCTCTATCTGAGCCTGGTTGGTGGTGGGATTCCTGTCTACGCCCAGAACCAGTCTTCGGGCCTCACTGAGGATTCTCTCTCTCTCCTCGGTCGTGAACAGGACCTGCAAAAGCTGCTGGCAGTGGGCTGATGCGTAAAGAGAACAGAATCTAATAAATCAATAAGCCCTGCCGGTTTTCCTGAAAACTTGGGATTCTGAGTTTTCCAATTGCGGAGGTCACTAGTGGCGAAGGGCCAACAGTGATAGGGCTGATTTCCCTCTGCGTCTGGGGGACCGGTGGCTTGCAGGGGCAGAATAGTGGAGTCGGCGGCGGGGGCGGACTGCTCCCTCCAAGCCCTTTGTCTGGTAAAGGGCGGGCTTCCCACTGGAGCATTCCCGCTTCCCATTCTTGGAACAGCGCCCGCCTCCCCCGAGGGGGAGGTGTTCCTCTGGCACCCTGGAGGGCAGATAGGGAGGAAGAAAGATTAATTCTTCTTCAGTCCCCTCTTGTATGACAAGGTACGGGGGTGCTGAAGGCTGGGTAGGATTTTTCTTGTCCTTTTTTTTCTCCGACCCCTGCAAAGCAAAAATGGGTTTAATTTCCAGGCCGCGCAGGGGCAGAAAGGGTATAAGCCAAGAGGGTGGATCATCTAAAGGAGTAGTTTGAGTCCGTCCCACAATGCTCTTCCAGTAGGTCCACAAAATGACCCACACAAAAAACACAAAAACAGAGAAACAGAGTGTCCCTAGAAACAAAAAAAAGAGTAGTTTGATTCTGTCCCATAATGTCCGTCCAGTAAGTCCACAAAATGACACAGCAAAACACAAAAACAGACAAACAGAGGGCCCCTAGAAACAATCCTCCAATTCCGCAGAAGCAAAACCGAAAACCAGACGACGGCCTCACGCCGAAGGGCGGGAGCGACCCGCCTCGCCCCAGACCTTTGAGGGGAATCCACGTCCCTCCAGACGGAGGATTGGAACGTCTTCCGAATCCTCCGGCCCTGGTCCACCCGTGCGTCCACTTAGACCGTATTGGGCCTTACCCGAAGTTGAGCTCATACAGAACAGACAGACAACAGACAGACATTGACCATGGGCAGTCAGGCTCTTCGGGTCGGGAGTCCCTCGGGGGTTTTGGGGTATCCCGGACGAGCCCCATATGTTATGCCCAGAATTCGGGGATCCCAAAAACCACCAGGGAGCCAGAGTCTGATGCAAGAACAAAGAGCCTTTATTCGAGCTAGCTCGAGCTCAATCTCCTACCCGCACCGATGCAGCGGTGGGTCGAGAGAGAGGGCCCGTTCCAAAAGCACAATAGTTTTAAAGGGGTCTAGGGGCAGTGGGAGGGGTGATGGTCGTGACCCTAGCCAATTGGCTGAGGAAGGGTCAAGGGTCCTGTTCCATAGGTCACTGGGCGTGGTTCTTTTGGAACTGGGAAGTTGCAGGTTTTAAGGGAAGTTGCAGGTTTTAAGCTTTTGCGCAGGCACTGGGGATTCATGGTGGAGGACAGGGAAACACAATGGAGTCAGTCCCAGTTTGCCCTTAAGCAAAATGGAATCAGTCCTGATTTGCCCTTACAATTATTAATTGAATTTGGTTGATCTCTGCTTCAACTCAAGTGTGTGGCCTGTCGCCATTTAATTGATGAAACATGGAGCAGAACTAAAGGCTATCAAACTAATACAGGTTAAATTTGTGGATCAGTCTACTGTCTTGAAACTGAACAGCAGAATTAATAACATCTCTCCAGTTCAGTTCTCTCACTAAGAACTACTAAATAAGTACCATTCCAGAGGAATGTGCCGGGGTCTGGGCCAGAAGCACAGCAGAGTCACCCCAAACCATCCATAATGCTCTTGTGCTGGAGTCCTTGTCCCGGCGAATCTAGGGGTCCATGAAGGACGGACGGTCAGGCGAAAGGAAGTGAGAGAGCCACGAGAAAGATGGAGTCTGATGACCAAGCAGGCAGCCCTGGCAATTCTGGTGTCTCTGGCGTCTCTGCCCTGCCGGCCTCAGTGTGTTTATTTAAAGGTAGTGAGCCTTTTAGGAATCTACCCAAGAGACACAGGAATGCTGATGCATAGGGGCACGTGTACCCCAATGTTCATAGCAGCACTTTCGACAATAGCCAAATCATGGAAAGAGACCAAGTGTCCATCAACTGATGAATGGATAAAGAAGATGTGGTATATATATACAATGGAACACTATGCAGCAATGAGAAAGAATGAAATCTGGCCATGCGTAGCAACATGGATGGAACTGGAGGGTATTATGCTGAGTGAAATAAGTCAGGCAGAGAAAGACAGATGCCATATGTTCCCACGCATAGGTAGGCTTTGGAAGACCTAGCAGAGAACCAGGGTGGAGGGGAAGAGGGGAAGGGGGAAAAAAAAAGCCACAGAGAGGAAGGAAGACATGACATGAGAGACTCTCAAAGAATAAGCAAGAACTGAGGGGAGAGGGGGGTGTGGGAGGGGGGAGAGTGGGTGACGGGCACAGAGGAAGGCGCTCGTTGGATTGAGCACTGGGTGTTGTATAGAAACCAATTTGACAATAAATTATTTAAAAAAATAAAAATAAAATAAAAATAATAAAAAATAAAATAAAATAAAATAAAGGTAGTGAGTTACATTACAGCAATGAGTGACAGCCCATCAGTAAACATAGTTTGAACAATAATGTGTTTTATCAGTAAAGCAGAGATTTCCTCAATCTTGCAAGTTGTTTTCAAGTTAGTTAGCATATAAATTTAAGGCTAGGGGAGAGAGCAGGAAGTTACCTAGGCCTGCCTATGTTAATTATCTATAAACAGGCCAGGAGTCATTGCCTATTCGTCCAATTACAATGGGGGGGGTACAACCTGTCTGGCAAGGACAGAATTCCCAATGCTTGTTCTTTGCCCGTGAATGAGCGAATTTACGTAATAGGAGCCTAATATTTACACAAATCACACCAATATTCAGCCCACTCATAACTGCTATCGATCTGTGCAACCCATCCCCAAGATGCAAATTTAAGGTGTCCAGGCTACTCTCATTCAGATGTAATCCATCAAAGCATCCTGCTCCAGGTCCTTCCCTTTTATCTAAATGCCATAAAACAAAAGAACATTACATTCCTTAGGCCAAGGAGAGTAGTTGTAAGATTAGGCGCCAGTTTGGCTGGTGAGCTTTTGCTTCAACCTTTTGCACACGGGGAGGGGTCTCAACCTGTGAGCCCAAAACGGTTCCCAACACTCTTGCTCCTCCCAGGACAGCCTCGTAGAGTCCTAATGGGACCTAACCTGTACACACCAGCTTACTTGGCTGTAGGTGAGTAGTGTGTTCACTTTCATTCAGCAAACCACACTGACAGTGTGTGGTTCACCAGGCCCAGTAGGTGGCAACAGGGATGTGGAGACAGGGAAAACTTGGTGTCACCTGAGTGTGGTGGGCAGTGAAAGGACAGAGGCATAGACAGGCAGGCCAGTATTATTTAGAAGGTGCACCAAAGGAGGTTTGGACAGGGTACTTTGAGTGCATGAAAAGGAAGCAGCTAACTCAGAATGGAGGGTGAGAGCAGCACAATCAGGGGAAGCTTCTGGGAGGAGGTGATGACTGGGCTAAGTCTTTTATAAAAATGAAAACATATTTTTTTTCTTATTATCAGAGGCTATATATTTGTTGTAGGAAACAATTACTACTTCCAAAAACCAATAAAAATCATTGTAATACCACCACCAGAGATAACTACCACTTAAACTTGAAGTATATCCTTTCCATCTATCTATCATCTATGGATATATACAAATGCTTTAAAGATGTTCTCACATTGTGAGCAGCTGATTTGTTACTTCCTTAAAAAAAAAAAGCCTAACAATACACGATGAATATTTCTCTTGTCATGATAGATTCTTCTACATAATATTGCATTGCATGGGGTACCCTAATTTACTTAATTCTCTGTTTGGGGAATTTAAGTTGTGGCAAAACTTTCACTATTATTAACTATGAAGAACATCCTTACACTGAAATCTTTTTACACATCTATAATTGTTTCCTTAGGACAGATTCTTACAATGAAAATTGCTGGGTCAGAGGTTGTACACGTTTGAGGCTAAATGCCAACCAGCCTCCAAGACATCCCCAGTGATCCTTGCTGTCCATTATTCACATGTTTGTGTGGTCCCCTCTCATGATAAATAGGGCTGTCCTATAAGACCAATGGGATATTAAAGAAGTGAGAGGTATGTGCTTCTTTTTTAAAAGTTAAAGGGACACCTGGGTGGCTCAGTCGGTTAAGTATCCAACTTTGGCTTTGGTCATGATCTCACGGTTTGTGGGTTCAAGCGACATGTCAGGCTCTCTTCTGTCAGTACAGAGCCTGCTTCAGATCCTCTGTCCCACTCTATCTCTGCCCCTCCTCCGCTTGCTCTCTTCCTCAAAAAAATAAAAACATTAAAAAAAGTTTAAAAGTTAAATGAAATTTTCAGATATTTTTCTGTTTCTTTTTTCTAGCTGTATTGAGGCATAATTAACAACTAAAAATCGCATATATTTAAGGTGTACAATTCGATGCTTTGATATATGTATACATGCATGTATCATTGTGTGATCACTAAAATCAAGCTAATTAACACCTCTATCACCTTACATAGTGTGTGCATGTGCAAGGGTGTTTATATGTGTGTGTGTGAGGGGGTGAATCACTTAAGATCTACCGTCTTGGGGCACCTGGTTGGCTCAGTCAGTTAGGTGTCTGACTTCAGCTCAGGGCATGATCTCACGGCTCATGGGTTCGAGCCCCGTATAGGACTCTGTGCTGACAGCTCGGAGCCTGGAGCCTGCTTCGGATTCTGTGTCTCCCTCTCTCTCTGCCGCGCCCCCACTTGCGCTGTCTCTCTCTCTCTCAAAAATAAATAAACATTAAAAAATTAAAAAAAAAAGATCTATCCTCTTAGCAAATTCCAAATATACAGTAAAGATTGTTAACTCTAGTCACATTGCTGTATATTAGCTCTCCAGAGCCATTTATCTTGCATAACTCAGAATTTGTACCTTTTGACCATCACCCCCCAACCCTCCAGCCCCTGGCAACCACCATTCTACTGTCTGCTTCTATAAGTTTAACTATTTTTGATTCTACATTTAAGTGGGATCATGCAGTACTTGTCTTTCTGTGTCTATATTATTTCACCTGGTATAAAGTCCTCCAGGTTCATCCATGTTGTTACAAATGGCAAGATTTCCTTCCTCTTGAAGGCTGCATGATATTTCACTGTATATATAAGGTATAGACTTCTGAGACTAGATCATAAACAACATTGCCACCCTGCCTTACTTTCTTGGGTTACTTGTTTTGGGGGAAGCTGACACCTTGTCATGAGGCCACTAAAGCAGTGCTATTAGGGTCAGTATGGCATAGAACCGAAGCCTCCTGCCAACCACCAGCACCAACTTCCCAGCCATGTCAGTGAATCACCTGGGAAGCAGGTCCTTCAGTTTTATTTAAGCCTTAAGATGACTGGAGTCCCTGCAGATATCTTGACAAAGAGAGCCTGAGCCACAAGCACCCAAATTCCTGACCCACAAAAACTGTGAGATATTCAGTATTTATTATTTCTGTAAACTGGTCAGTTTAGGAGTAATTTGTTATGTAGCAATATGTAGCAAATGCAATATATATCACTTTTGCTATTATTTTTTAAATTTCTCTGATTTTTTAGTGAGGTTTATGTGTTGTTTTTTCAAAATCCTATTGACCATTTTATTTTCCTTCTCTGTTTTTTTAATCATATTTTTACGTTGTTGGATTCTTCTATTGATTTTAAGATCCTAAAAATATTTATTTGTTTATTTTTTGAGAGAGAGAGAGAACACATGCGGGAGGAGCACAGAGAGGGAGACAAAGAATCCCGAGCAGGCTCTGCACTGTGAGCTCACAGCCTGACATGGGGCCCAGTCCCATGAACTGTGAGATTGTGATCCGAGCTGAAATCAAGGGTCAGGTGCTCAACCAACTGAACCACCTAGGCACCCCAATTTTAAGATCTTTATATATTAAGAATATTAAGTTTTTGGCTGTCATAAACCTAATATTTCCCCTCAGCGTTTATCTTCCTGAAATGAAGTACAAAGGCACAAGGCAAGATTTAATGGTGGGGAGAAGCCACGGGATTGCAGGCAGAGGAGTATCATGGGACATGTGGCGAAGCTAGACGAGGTAGATGAGAATAATGAGGGAGACAGGAGTGCTGGGAAACTAGACTTGTGCTTCTCAAACTGAGTGTTCAAAATTGCTTGGAAATTTGCTTAAAGGGCCAAGTCAGTAGGCCTGGGGTCAGGCTGGAAGTTCCCAGGTGATGCTGATGCTGCTGATATGGGGATTGCACTTTGAATAGCAAGGATTTATAGAGATAGTTAGGAGATAATTTGTGGAGGAAATCTTAGAAAATAGCAACAACAATGAAAAAAGGAAAAGTTAAAATCACCAGTAGTCCCATGATTCAGAGACAACTCTCTGTTACACTGAGCAGCTGAACCACTGTCCTGAAGGGGACAGAGAGGCACAAATATCTCCGTATATATTTTTTGAAGGTGGTGCTAATGAGGTTTGTTGCCAGACTGATTGTACTCTAAGAGTGAGGGAAGGGAGGACTTTGGGTTTCTGGTGTGGATAGCTGAAATGGTGATGACTAGGGGAGAGGCAGGTGTTTTAGAGGGAATAGGAGGAGGGAAGCCTGCTTGAGACCTTCACTAGACAGGAGGTGCTTGGGAGGTGGGGAGATCTGAGAACCAGCAGTGGCTGGGTAATGGAAGAGGGAGATTCCATGTGTCTTAGAATTTAAGGATTTATTTTTCTCTGAGCTTCAGTAATATAAAGGCAGTGTGACAAATTTCTCAGATAATAGACTAAATTTTATTATATTTTGCAATAGATTAGCTAATAATATTAGACACTCCGAGCTTTTACTCTGTGCCAAGTGGTCTCCTTATAGATGTTCATGTTTACTCTTCTCAAACCCTGGGAGGTATAGCCTACTTTAAAAATGAAGTAACTAAGGGTCAGAGAAGAAATGAAGAAGCATGTTTGAGGTCACACAGCCAGTTTGCAGCAGAGCTGAGGTTTGGGCCAAGTTATGGCTGATATCTACAATCCCTGCTCAACTTTTCAGCTCTAGCACTTCCATGAGCACTCAGTGGTGAGAAAGAGTCAGGGGCAACAGTAGCGTTGGCTTGGATCTTGGCAGGCATTGTTGTAGTTGAGCAGGATAGTTCTTTTGCTTATAATACATGGATCAGTAGTAACACCACCACGTTTTTGTTCATCGTGAAAGATGTTTTCTTATAATTCTGTCATATACTCTGTTATGATGGTGTATATCAGACAAATCTTTGAAATAAGCAAGTTGCATTTTCTTCCTTGGCTTCCAGGGCTCCAGAGTCTCCTGGCTTTTCTCTTACTGCACTGGCTGCTTCTTCTTCCTCTCCTATGACAGTTCCTCCTCATCTACTCTTAAGGTTAGAGGGCCATAGGGCTTCTTCCTCACTATCCTCATTTCCCTTCTCTCCAACTCATTTATTGCCTTTCTGATCTTACTCAGAATCATGGCTTTAAAAACCATGTATGAGTTCCTTCCAGATTTACTTTTCCAGCCTGAGCCTCTCCCTTGAACCCGATTTGTACACCCAACTGTGAACTTTGCATAGCCCCTGGGGTATGCATAGACATCTCAAACCAAACCCCCAATCTCCTCCCCTAACTTGATATTCTTGCAGACTTCTGAATCCCAGTAAATGGCAGTTTCTCAGGCCAAAACCTTGGAATTTAACTTGATATTGCTTTCTCCTACCCCTAATTCGTCAACAAAATCTGTCAATATTTCCTTCAAATATAGCCACTTCTCACTATCATCATGTCTTCCACCCCAGTCCTACCCTTCATTGTTGTCGTCGTCGTTGTGATCATCGTCATCATCATCATCATCTCTTGCTGGTGTCAGTCACTACAGTAGCCCCCTACCTGCTTTCTCTGCTTCTGCCCTTGTCCCATTCACTATATTCCCCACACAGTTGCTAGATTGATGTTCTACAAGTAAAACTTAGATCATGTCACTCTTCTGCCCACACTCTGACAAAAATAAAAAGTCCCATATAATCTTCCTCCCAGTCACCCTATCCCCATCTCCTATTCTTACACCTTGTACTTAATGAACAAGGTTGGGAGAGGGGATAATAATTTGCTTCCAAAAGAAGTAAGGCCTATGTAGTGTAACATCAGACAAGAATGAAAGAAAGAGTGGCTTTGGGCACAGAGAGAGGCATTATTATACTGAGCTTGGGTGTGTTGTAATTTTTGCTTGCTTGTTTGGTATTGTTTTGAGTCCTTTGATTTCTTACGATGTGCCAGAAAACTGTACTAATCAAATATAGGCTATGAACACAAAAATCAGAGGACCACTTGTCTTGATTACAATATTCTTGAACCTAATAAAAAAAGTAGTGGCAATTTTAGACTCTGATAGAACCTGGGATCAACTACTCTACTGGCCCCTCATTTTGTAGATTGGGGGGTGACTAAGAGAAATTACCTTAATCAGCATCACCCAGGCCCCACAGCCCCATCCTGCCTCCTTTTGAGCAGTGTTGATAGGCTATTGTGATGACAGCTCCCAGTAATTGTGTTTTCAGGACTCAGTAAAGTACTCTGAAGGATTTTCTGAATATCAATGATCTTGAAGATGGGTTCACATTTTTCTAATTTCACATGGAGTTGAATTATTTATTTTAGTGGGTAAGTGCTCTAATCATCTACAGTATGATTCGTGAGAAGTTTCGATTTAAGGCCTGTCAGTCGATTTCTGCCAAGGTGGTATTTTGAAATCAATACATTGTGTCTGGTGCCAATAGAACATAGGGCTGTATCTGTGTGCTCTGCTGTCATTGGAAGTTTAAGAGCTCCTAATGGATCAACAGATTTAGAAACCATTTAAAACTTTATGCAAAAATGGATGAGAAAATAAAGTCATAATAGTAACTTGAAAGTGATTATGGGTCCTCAAGACTAAGTGGGGTAAAATTGCTTGTACACATCTAATTATGGTATACTGCCTTTCAACTTCTCAAAAAGAACTTTCAGTTATTAGTTTTTGAAACTCTTTCTGCATTTTGGGAGACATCAAACCCAGTGAGAAAATTACAGACCTGAATGAACCAGGTCACGTCAATCCATGGATGTCAGTGAGAAGCCTGTGCTGCTATTGAATCTGGATGGTGTCATGCTGCAAAGCAAAACTGCACTTCACACCTGAGGACAGAGTTAAGGGTGGTAAACTACAGGTGACTCTTGGACAACAAGGGTTTGTACTGTGTGGATCCACTTACATATGGAATTTTTCAATAAATATAGTATAGTACTGTAAATGTAGTTTTTCTTCCTTATGATTTTCTTTCTTTTATTTATTTATTTTGAGAGAGAGAGAGAGAGAGAGAGAAAATCCCAGGCAGGCTTTGTGCTGACAGCATGAAGGGGGGCTCAATCTTTTGAATTGTGACATCATGACCTGAGCCGAGATCAAGAGTTGGACGCTTAACTGATGAGCCACCCAGGTGCCCCACTTCCTTACGATTTTCTTAATAACACTTTCTTGTCTCTAGTTTGCCTTAATGTAAGAATTCACTGTATAATGCATATAATATACAAAATATGTGTTAATTGACCGTTTATGTTATTGTTAAGGCTGCCAGTCAACAATAGCCATTAATAGTTAAGTTTTGAGGGAGTCAAAAGTTATACTCAGATTTTCAATTGTGTGGGTATCAATGCTTCAAACTGTCATGTTGTTCAAGGGTCAATTGTACAGACAAGCTCAAGAAGCATTCTGGAAGTGCCTACTATGTATCCTACCACTGTTAGACAATGTAGGGGTGCCAAAGTGGAAGTCATGCTCAGTCTGGTAGGAGGAGGTGAACCAGAAGGCATGACCTGGTCTGCAGTCAAGTTTGAGATGGGCAGAGTGTGGGCAAGAGAGATGCCCTGATATCAAACCCTGCCTCTACCATGTCATAGCCATAAACTTGGATAATTATTCTAACTTGTCTGAGCCTTATTTCTCTCATCTGTCAGTTGGGGTTAATAATTGTGGCCACTGTGGTGGAGATGATGTGAGACTATGTACCTAAAATGTCTGCACTTAGTGTGTACTGAGTAAATGTTGGCTATTTCTTTTCTCCTTTAGCTTTTGTGCATGGTATAGTAGTGACGTTTAGAATAAGGCAGTTAATGGGTATCTTTTCATTTGAAACCTGAGGAGGGGTAAATCAGTGTGTCTTGAGTGCTGGGCTGGAAGTGACAGGAGACTGCACAGAGGAGGTAGGAATAGGTAAGGTTGACACAGTTAGAGGAAGCAAAGATAAGTCATAGTTCAGAGCTTCCCAATCATTTTTCACATAAATACCTACTTGGAAAATGATAATGTTGTATGGCACACTGGAGTTGGATGAAGGAGGCTTTTCATAGCTCGAAATGCCCTGCCCACAGGTTGAGCCCTTGCCCCAGGCTCTGCCAGCCAATGGAATGGCTGAGCAGGTCAATATTCATGCAAGCCTGTGAATAATTTGTAGTGCACTAGTTGGGAAGCTGTGATATAGAGACCTTAAAGGTTCAAAGACCTAACCGGCCCCCTTAAATCCTTTTTGGAATGAGGCAGAGAGTGAATGAATGGGACCTCAATCAGTCAATCTCCTATACTTGGCTTTGCGACAGCCGAAGATGACTAGTGGAAGTTTCCTGAGGTGCAGTGCCACGGAGTGAGGAGGGGAGGCCTTTGTATATACTCTTTGTATACAAAGAGTAAGGGTCAAATGGATGGGTATCTTTGATGGCCTCTCCTTGCTTTCCTGCCTTCTGTAGGATACCTCATTGCACTGGCTTGCTCTAGGCCACCGAAGTTCTCTCTGCATAGGCTGTAGTGCTTTGTGTATCAGCACTCAATACGTATCTGTTCAATTGGATTGAATAGACAGGACTGCGGGCCAAAGACCCTGCCCTGTGTATCTGAGCTAATGCCCTGCACAAATGCAAGTGTGATGGCAGGGGAGACTCTCTGAGCTTACTGCTTCTCTGGTCTCCTTTATCCTTGTCTCTGGGCCTTGTTCACTGAGCCCAAGATTCACTTCCAAACATAATGACTTTGTAGTTCCAGATATACTTGGTCCTCGTAGCCTTCCCCAAAACAATCCAGTGGCCACGTTTTCAAAGCCAGACCTTATATAAAAGAAATAAAACGTGGAAATTCTGACACCTTCTACAATTATGCTCAGTCACAAAAGGACAAATAGTGTGTGATTCCACTTCTATGAGTTGCCTAGAGAAGAAAGATTCCCAGAGACAGAAAGTAGAATGGTGGTTGCCAGGGGCTGGGAAGGGAGATGCAGGAATTGTTGTTTAATGGGAACTGAATTTCAGTTTTGAAAGATAAAAAAGTTCTGGAGATGGACAGTGG
The DNA here is from genome assembly GCA_004024585.1 of Paradoxurus hermaphroditus. Lineage (NCBI taxonomy): Eukaryota > Metazoa > Chordata > Mammalia > Carnivora > Viverridae > Paradoxurus > Paradoxurus hermaphroditus. Next base: position 10,948 of record PITB01006684.1, on the reverse strand, counting down.
TGATGCCTGCAAAGCAGTGTCCCTGTACTGAATGCCACTGAACGCCACATTTAAAAATGGTTAAAATGGTAACTTTTGTGTTGTTTGTATGTTACCATGCTTGTTAAAGAAAGGGAAAAAAAAGGTAACAGACAGGTGTGCAGACCTCAGTAAGAGAAAACTTCATGAAGTTTGAGCAATAAATTCAAACTTTTTATTATCAAAAGAGGAAGCTCAGCTTATGTCCAACTTACTGTAATTTTCAATCATATTTTGTAATGAGCTGAGTCACTTCTCCTTATTTCCTCCTTCTGTCTTCTCTCTTCAAATGGATTTAGAGAACTTGGATAGGTGAGAGAACACTTTTCAGTTGAGCTCACTGTCAGGCCTCATGGACAGAGGAAATGGATGAGAGCAGGGAGGAGGACATGGGGGAGGGCAGACAACCATTGAGAAATGTGGCCAGCAGTGTCACTCAGTCACCCTCAGAGCAATACCTTAGGGAGGCTCCTGCTCTGTGGGTTAATCCTTGGGAAAAGATACTCCCTATACTGTCTTTCCCATGGCTTCTGCCCGAGGATTGTGGCACTTCCTAAGAACTGGGTTGTGTCCTCAACTGAGCCACTGACTTGTGAATTGGGACCAGTCCTTTGTGGGACTGCATGGTTCCAAGCCTCAAAGTCTCTTACCAGCAATATGTCTCACAATGTAGGAACAGTGCTTTCCCTGGGGACTGGATTACATATTTGACAGGTAATATGAGTTTAATTGTATGTGCCTCCCGTCCCCTTCCCTGACAAAAAAGATATATTGAAATCTGAACCCCAAGTACCTCAGAATGTGACTTTATTTGGAGATAGTGTTTTTATAGAAATAATCAAGTTAAGATGAAGTCTAGTGTGGGCCTTAATGCAATAAAAAGGGAAAACTGGACACAGACAAACATAACATGGGGGGAATGCCACATGAAGACACTGGGAGAAGATGGCCCTCTGCAAGCCACGGAGAGAAGCCTAGAATACATCTTTCCCTCACAGCACTCAGAAGGAAGCAACACTGTTGATACCTAGATCTCAGACTTGTAGCCTCTAGACTGATTTTTTTTTGCTGTTTAAACTATCTGGTTTGTTGGTACTTTTATTTTATTTTACAACAGCTCTAAAAAATTTAATAGAGCGGCAAAAGCAGATTTCCCCCCCTATTTCCCTCACTGGGAGGTGACAGTGTGACATATGGCCATTCATAGTCCCCCTCAAGAATTCCTCTCACCTCACCTCTCAGAGCAAGTACCAGAGGCTCCAGGGAGAGTGAACCACTGTCTCAATGATGCCTGTCTCTTCCTAACAGGCAGGTTCGGGAAGTGGAAGGAGAGAGAAGGCTGATGATGAATGGTTTCTTTATCAGAGGGCTTTAAGCACCTCTCCCGGAACAGGGACTGAATCAAGTGTCCTCGCCTCAATGACTCATCACCAGAGCCTACCTGGGAGAGGGAAACTTTTCTGATTTACACAGCCCCTCTTAATGTATTCTTGTCACTTACAAACCTAAGAAAACTTCACTGCTGACGTGCAGTATTAGTCATATAGCCTCTCAACGTTCTCTAATCAGTATCACTTGGCCATCGCTAAGGTTTTTGTAAGTCATTCAACAACTCTTACCTCCTCTCATTTCATTATTTCATATAGTTAGAGGGACTATTATAGGAAATATGTACTGTCATCAGCAGCTTAGACATAAAATTATGCTGTGTATATAGTTGGTCAAAGTGCCTCTACTCAGCTCATCACAATTTTTCCACTAGGACCAAGGAAATTGCTGTCCGATTATTCTCTCCAGCCCCATCAAGTTAAGGAGACTTTTTAAACCCAGTGTCTGAAGACTTGACCAAAATAGGTTTTTTTATCTAAAAAGATTGATCCTGAAAAAATGAGACGAAGAGCTGTTCAAAGTGGTTAAGGGAACAAACTTCATTTCATCAAAGTACACTGTTTTGCTCAACAAATCCTTTTTGGTTTAATTTCTCTGCAGTAAGTTCCACTGCCTGAATTTGTGCAAAACACGTAGCAGCTGTGGCAGCAAAGATGTCTTATTGGAAATTAAATCAAATGTGTTGATTTTATACTGAGATCCCGACATTTTTTCATAAAGGTTTTTGCTTTGTTGGGTTTTTTCCCTGAGGAATTGTTATAGGGAAGCAGTAAAGTGAACATTGAACAAGTTACCCAATTCTGTGTTTCCTAAGTTGTGCTGTCCTCAATGGGTTAGTCCTCTTCTCTCTTTACAGTCTATCCTAGGCCATCTTGTCCACACCTGTTAGCATATTTATGCTGGTAATGCCCAAACACATTTCTCTAGGCCAGACCTCTTCTCTCAATGCCAGACCTTAGAGCCACATGCCTCTTGGATACCTCCACTCAGATGTTCCCCAAATTCCTCAAACTCATCCTGCACAGGCAAGTAAAAAGTGAAAATCACCTTCATCACTACCCAGGATCTCGGGCACTGGCTTTGCCCAAACTTGGCAACTCCTCCTTTAATTCCCATCCTCAGTGCCTTTCCCTTCAGCCCCATATCAGTAGCCAAACCTTGTTAACTCAATCTTTGGAATCTCTTCTACTCTTTCTAGCCATACTATCTCTCCATTTATTTAATGTTGTTCTCACTATCTAAGCTGTTTTATAACAATATACCCCTGAACCTCATTCCATGTTTTGTTTCGAGTGCTCCTGGTTTGTAAACTTTCTTTTTCATGTGTGCAGAACAAACTTTTACTAACTACTACTTCAGTGATTTGTTGGTTTTGCTTCTGTTTTGATGAACTTTTGACACCTCCTTACACTTTATTGTTTTAATGCAATCATTGTACATTCACATACAATTCTGAGAAATAATACAGAGATCTCATATTGGGGATATGTCCAGAAACTCTGTCTGGTTTCCCTAATATCAATGCTTTGCAAAATTATAGTATAATTTCACAACCAAGATATTAACATGGATACAATCCACTTTTTCATATATTTTCAGTTTTACTTATGCACATGCATATGTGTGTGGTGTGTGAAACTCTACACAACATTGTCCCCAGGCTGGCTCATGTATCCACCACCACTCCCAAAACATTGAACAGTTCTTCCATCACTGCACCTACTTTCCACCAGTGTCCACATTCTGGTCCAATCTCTAACCCCTGGCAACCACTAATCTACTCTTTATCTCTGTAATGTTGTCATTTCAAGATAGTTATATAAATGGAATCATATAGTATGCAGGTTCTCATGTGTATGATTAGTTCAGTCCTCATTATGGGTGAGTAGAATCCCATATTATAATTGCTAACCTCAGTTTGTTTATCTATTCACCCATTGGAAGACATCTTGTTTGTTTCCAGTTTGGGACTATTACAAATAAAGCTTTTATAAACATTCGTGTATGGGGTTTTGTGTTGGGAGCCGTTTTGGGCTCACAGGTTGAGACCCCTCCCCGTGTGGAAAAGGTTGAAGCAAAAGCTCGCCAGCGAAACTGGCACTTACCTCCTAAGCGATTTTTCAAGCCTGGATTTCTTGAACTACTCTCCTTGGCCTAAGGAATGTAATGCTCTTTTGTTTTATGGCATTTAGATAAAAGGGAAGGACCTGGAGCAGGATGCTTTGGATTACATCTGAATGAGAGTAGCCCGGCCACCTTAAAGTTGCATCTTGGGGATGAGTTGCACAGATTGATAGCAGTTATGAGCTGGCTGTTTTTCTTTCAGTAACAGCTAGTCTTTTCACTCTCCACATGGGCTTTTGAAGAGCAAAAGTTTCACATTTTTGTCAAGTCCAATTTATTGATTTTTCCTTTTAAAAGTCATCCTTTTGTTATCAAGGCTATGAACTATTTGCCTAGTCCTAAGTTGCAAAGATTTTGTCCTATTTTTCCCCTAAAACTTTTATAGTTTTATGTTTTACATTTAAATTCATGATCCATTTTGAGTTAATTTTTGTATAAGTTGTGAGGTTTTGGTCTATGTTCGTTTTTGCCTATGGGTGTCTAATTGTTCCAGCACCATTTGTTGAAAAGTCCATTTCCTCCACTGAATTTATTTTGCACATTTGTCAAAAGTCAACTGAGCATATTTGTGTGCTCTTCCTTGCGTTTTTAAACTTTTCAGAGCTTTAGCTGGCTCCAGGTCCCAATATACATTGCCTTAATTTCCTCTGAGATATAAAAAAGTGAATCATCATTTTGTAATTATACCAACATTGTAATTAACAAGGACTTTGCAACAATATCGAATTAAACACTGATTATGCCCTATGAATTTAACTTGATCGTTGTGAGTCTCAACTCTTCAAGGGACTAATTCTAACAATTAAGGTAGCCTGAAGCCATAGAGAATTGTGAGATTAAATCGGAACTAAGAGGGGGAAGCTTCAAAGCTATTAGATCCTAATAGCAGGTGGGCATGAACTGGCTGTGAGGTTCTGCTGGCAGATGAAACTAAAAGTCTTTTTCTATTCTATCTACTAGGTGGGCCTTTACTTATAAAGAGTTATTTTGTCCCACACAGTAGTTGTGTTCTTAGAAATGTGTGATTATGTCACCTTCCACTGTATAATGTACTAGAAAGAACCCTCCCTAGACTGGGAGACAATGGACCTGGCATCTAGTCCCAGCTGCGCCTTTAACCTACTTTGTGACCTGAGACCATCCTTTGCACTCTGGATGTCTTTCAACTTTATGAAATGCTGTTCAATTTAGCAATATCTTCTGAGTGCCAACTCCATGATAAGTCTTATGAGATATACTAAGATGAGCAAAATACAAACCTCTCTCTCAATTTACTTTCTCCCTTGTAGGTTATACCTGCAATTTATTAAACATTTAGAATAGGTCAGCTGCTATGCTGAGCACTTTATGGGTCATACTTCCTTTAATCCTCAGGTGGCCTTGTGAGATAAGAAGTAATATCATCCCCGGAGCACCTGGGTGGCTCAGTCAGTTAAGCATCCAACTTCCTCAGGTCATGAACTCACAGTTTGTGGGCTTGAGCCCTGTGTCAGGCTCTGTGCTGTCAGCATGCACCTGGAATTCTCTCTCTACCTCTCTCTCTGCCCCTCCCTGACTTGCCCTTTCTCTCTATCTGAAAATAAATAAATAAACTTAAAAGAAAGAAGTAATATCATCTCCATTTTACAAACATGGAAACTAAAGCTTGGAGAGGTTAAGTAGCTTGCCCAAGGTCATACTCTTGGTGGCTCTTTGACCACCACATCACATCAATTGATTGAAGGACAGAGTTCAGGCAGGCTTCATTTGTGAGATAGGATCTTAATCCAGTAGGACTGAGGGTATCATTTTGAAAGAAAGAAAAACAGAAATTAGATGTATTCATTAACACTTTACAAGTGGAAACACTGAAGTTTAAATAAGTTCTATGACTTGCCCAAAGTCACAATATAGATAGTCCAAGACTCAAAGTCATACTGTTTTTTCTTATGATAGGCGAATAAGGGTTCCTTCCCCAGGCTAAGGCTGGCCTCTCACCTGGTGCAGTGGATGCCATCTCTTTCTCCTTCTTGGGATATCTGACTTTTTCATCAATCCTTGTCATCTATGGGAATGACCGCTTCTGGACTGTCTCTTTCACCCAAGCAATTAAATATGTCCCAGAATCTTCCTGCATTAGAAATTCTTCCTCCTGGGGCACCTGGATGGCTCATTCAGTTGAGCGTCTGACTTTAATTCAGGTCATGATCTCACAGTTCATGGGTTTGAGCCCCACATCAGGCTCAATGCTGTTAGCATGGAGCCTGCTTCGGATCCTCTGTCCCCCTCTCTCTCTGCCCCTCCCCAGCTCATGTGCTCTCTCTCTCTCTCTCTTTCTCTATCTCTCTCTCTCAAAAACAAATAAGCATTAAGGAAAAAACAATAATAAAAAAAATAAATCCTTCCTCCTGGGTGCCCTGGTGGCTCAGTCAGTTGAGCATCTGACTCTTGATTTTGGCTCAAGTCATGATCCCAGGGTTGTGGGGTCAAGCCCCACATTGGGTTCCATGCTTAGCATGGAGCCTTCTTGGGATTCTCTCTCTCTCTCTCTCTCTCTCTCTCTCTCAATCTCTCTCTCTTTCTCTCCACCCCCATCCCCGCCCCCGGCCCTCTTCCCCACTCACACACTTTTTCTCTCTCTCTCAAAAAATAAGAATTAAAAAAAAAAAAAAAAGAAATCCTTCCTCCTATCCTTATCCCAGCTGCCTCTCAAACTAATGAACTCTCTCCTACTCTCTTAGCCATCCTTCTGGAAGGGGTTGTCTACACTCAGTGTCCTAACTTCCTTGCCTCTCATTCATTCCCCTCCTACTGCAATCTGGCTTCTGTCTCCAACACTTCTCCTACACTGCTCTTACCAAAGTCATTAATGACATCCTTGTCACTAAGCAATATATATTTTTACTTATCTTGCTTGACTTCTCTACAACAGTTAATAAACTTGACTAATACCTCCTCTCCTGAGTATTTTAACCTTGACCTTCAAGACATAGTGTTCTTCTTCTTTGTTTTTCCTGTCTCTTTCTCTCCTTCCCTGTCTTCTTTATAGATTCACTGCCTCCCCACTTAGTTATACTGTATTATTCTTTTCATATGTTTGCTGGATTCAACCTGCTATTATTTTGTAAAGGACTCTTGTGTTTGTTCATGAAGGATATTGGTGTGTAGTTTTCTTTTCTCATAATGTTTTTGTCTGGTGTTGGTATCATGGTAACACCACCTTCATAAAGTTAATCAAGAAGTATTTATCCTATTCTATTTACTGGAATAGATTGTGTAGAATTGATGTTAAGTCTCTCTTATGCGTTTGGTAAGATTTTCCAGGGAAGCTATCTGGGTCTGGACATTTCTTTTTTGGGAGATTTTAAATTATGGATTTATTTGATAGTTATAGGATTAAAAATTTTTTCATGTTTATTGATTTTTGATTGAGAGAGAGACAGAGCAAGAGAAGGGGAGGGGCCGAGAGAGAGGGAGACACAGAATCCAAAGCAGGCTCCAGGCTCTGAATTGTCAGCACAGAGCCTGACATGAGACTCAAAATCACAAACTGTGAGAACATAACCTGAGCCGAAGTTGGGTGTTCAACTGACAGAGCCACCCAGGCACCCTGATAGTTATATAATTTTTTAAATTTAAATATAAGTTGGTTAACATACAGTGTAGTCTTGGCTTCAGGAGTAGAACCCAGTGATTCAGCTCTTTCATATGACACCCAGTGCTCATCCCAAAATGTGTCCTCCTTAATGCCTGTCCCCATTTAACCCACCCCTTACCCACCTCCCTTCCAGCAGCCCTCAGTTTGTTCTTTGTCTTTAAGAGTCTCTTATGGTTTGTCTCCCTCTCTATTTTTATCTTATTTTTTATTTTTTCCTCTATGTTCATCTGTTGAATTTCTTGAATTCCACATATGAGTGAGATCATATGATATTTGTCTTTCTCTGATTGACTTCTTTTGCTTAGCATAATACCTTCCAGTTCCATCTGTGTTGTTACAAATGGCCAGATTTCATTCTTTTTGATCACTGAGTAGTATTCCATTGTGTACACACACACACACACACACACACACACACACACACACACCATATTTTCTTTATCCATTCGTCAGACAGTGGATATTTGGGCTCTTTCAATAACTTGACTGTTTGTTAATAGTGCTGCTATAAACATTGGGGTGTGTGTGTGCCTTCGAATCAGCATTTTTGTATCCTTTGGATAAATACCTAGTAGTACGGTTGCTGGGTTGTAGGGTAGGTCTATTGTTAATTTTTTGAGGTAACTCCATACTATTTTCCAGAGTGGCTGCACCAGGTTGCATTCCGACCAACAATGCCAAAGAGTTCTCCTTTCTCCACATCCTCGCCAACATCTGTTGTTTCCTGAGTTGTTAATTTTACCCATTCTGATACGTGTGAGGTGGTATCTCATTGTGATTTTGATTTGTATTTCCTTGATGATGAGGGATGTTGAGCATCTTTTCATGTGTCTTTTAGCCATCTGGATGTATTCTTTGGAACAGCATCGATTCATATCTTCTGCCCATTTCTTCACTGGATTATTTGTTTTTTAGGTGTTGAGTTTGGTAAATTCTTAATAGATTTTGGATACTAACCCTTTATCTGATAAGTCATTTGCAAATATCTTCTCCCATTCTATAAGTTGCCTTTTAGTTTTGTTGATTGTTTCCTTCACTGTACAAAATATCTTCATCTTGATGAGGTCCCAATAGTTCATTTTTTGCTTTTATTTCCCTTGCCTTCGGAGACATGTCAAGTAAGAAGTTGTTGTGGCTGAGGTCAAAGAGGATTTTTAAATTTATATGTTCCATATTGAATGAGTTGTAGTTCTTTTTGTGTTTTTCAAAGAACTGGTCCATTTTATCTAAATTACCAAATACGTCATCATTTTGATGTCTCCAGGGTCTGTTATGCTATCCCCAGTTTCATTCCTGATATTGGTCATTTGTGTTTTGTGTCTCTATATTTTTTGTCAGTCTTGCTAGAAGTTTGTCAATTTTATAGATCTTTAAAGAACCAGTTCTTTCTTTGATTAAGAATATTTTTTTCTGTTTTCAATTTCATCTATTTCTACCCTTTTCTTTATTCCTTCTGCTTGCTGGGAGTTTATTTTGTTCTTCTATTTCTAGGTTCTTGAGGTGTGAACTTAGGTTACTTATCTGAGACTTTTCTTCTTTATGCATTTAGTGCTATAAATTCTTCTGTCGGCACTGCTTCAGCTGTATCTCACACATTATGATATGTTGTATTTTCATTTTTATTCAGTTTAATGTATTTATTCTCCTGAGACTTCCTCTTTGAGTCATACATTATTTAGAAGTGTGTTAGTTAGCTTCTATGTGTTCATAGAGTTCCCTGCTATCTTTCTGTTATTGATATCTAGTTTGATTTTATTTTGGTCACAGAATATACTCTATGATTTTAATGAATATATGTGTATGTTCTATGGGCCCTTAAAATCAGATAATCTCAGTCCTCCAACTTTGTTCTCTGTACCTAAAAATTTTTGCTCTTTTTGTTCCCTTATATATCTATATAAACTTTAGAATTTGTTTTTTGACATCTATTATATGTAGTAAAAGGTTTTCTGGGATTATTACTGTGATTGATTTGAATCTATAGATCAATTTGGAAAGACTTGGTGTCTTAACAATACTGTCTTTCAAACCATGCACATGGTGTATCAGCCATTCAGTTAGGACTTCTTTCATTTCTTCCTTTTTTTAAAGTTTCATTTGTTCACTTATTTATCCATTTGACAATTCATTCATTCAGTGACAACTTTGTGGCAGACACTGAGGATAGAATGGTGACTACAGCAGATGAGACCTTAGCTTTCAGGGGAGACAGACAGCAAACATATAAGATAAAGATATGGGACCAAAGATATGGTCCCACAAAGATAGTGGGACTAGAAGGGACACACAAATGATGGGTATCTCATCTAGTAGAGAGCCACAGGAGAAGACAGGAGGGGGGCACCTTGAAGGCCTCCAAAGAAAAAGCCATCGAAGCCGGGATCTGAGGGATAACTAGGAGTTAGCCAAGTGAAGAGTGGAAGGCCATTACAGATAGAAGAAGTAGGGGGTTCCAAAGCTTTCTTCCAACATTCAGCCCCATTATGGGCAATCTGGTTTCATGAGACGCTAGCCTTTGGGGGTGGGGAGAACCCCCAGGGACTAGTTTTCAGAGAGGAACTATGAAGCCATCTAGGTGTGATTGTGCATGAAAAGTTAGGAGAACATGGATTCAATCAAGTCTGGCTGGTTGATAGCATGTTAGATGCAGAAAGGAGGGATGTGAGTGTGTGTATGGGTGTCCCCATCTGTCTTAGGGAAGGGGCTGGATTTTGAGTTTGAAAAAATAAATTGGGAAAAGCTTGTGAAGCTTTAAATGCCAGGTTAACAAGTCTGGACCAGAAGGTTGCATGGTAGTGCTGTGAAAGGTTATATCTGTGTTTTAGAAAGAGCAAGCTGGGGGGCGCCTGGGTGGCTCAGTGGGTTAAGTGGCTGACTTTGGCTCAGATCATTATCTCGCAGCTTGAAGGCTTGTGAGTTCGAGCCCCGCATCAGGCTCTGTGCTGACAGCTCAGAGCCTGGAGCCGGCTTTGAATTCTGTGTCTCCCTCTCTCTCTACCCCTCCTCTGCTCTCTCGCTCTCTCTCTCTCTCTCTCTCGAAAATAAATAAACATAAAAAATTTTTTTAAAAAAGAGTAAGCTGGCTGTAGTGTGACAATGAATTGAACTGGCTTAACCCTTGTCTCTTCTAGAATGTAAGCTCCATGGGAGGAAGGACTTGGTATGTTTTGCTTATTGAATCCTCAGCACAGTCCCTAGCACACAACAGAGCCTCAATTATTGGTTGAATAATTGAATGAAGTCACAGCAAGTGTTCAGAAGAGATGGTGCAAGGCTGAACTATATAATGACAAGTTTCATGTGATATCAAGAACATACGATCAACAAGACTAGGTAATCAACATACATATAAACTACATAGCACTGGCCTTAGCACAAGGTAAGAAAACAGTATCAGTGGTGAAATCTAGGCTGTTTCCCAAGTTTCTGACATGTTGGTGCTGAGAACTTACCAACAGCCACTGAGAGAGAAGATGTGGAAATGGCTAAGTGTGGAAGTGAAGATAATGAAATTAGTCAGAGACATTGAGTTTTGAGTTACTGTCATGAGATTATAGGCAGTGATGACCCAGGAGGCACTGTAGACAATCCTTAGGTACTCTGTTTACCATGAGGCAACTCAGGCCCAAACAGAAAAAATGTAAAGACCACTATTGTCCTAAAGACTTGGGTCTGCTTTGGGCATGGAACAGTGTCATTTTCAGGAGCTTATGGTCAGGGAGAGGCTCTTAATGGAGCAATCTAGGCAAGTTTCTTGCTGATATATCGAGTAACCTGAGA
>PITB01006683.1:74104-87038 GCA_004024585.1 Paradoxurus hermaphroditus | reverse complement strand
TGGATGGATGGATGAATGGGTAGATGGATGGATGGATGGATGGATGGATGGATGGATGGGTAGGTGGATGAATGGGTGGGTAGATGGGTAGGTGGATGGAAGATGGATGGATCTACGGATGGATGGATGGATGGATGGATGGATGACTGGCTGGCTGGCTGGGCGGGTAGGTGGATACAGATAGGAGGGTAAGCAAATGAATACACGGACAGGTGGGTAGACAGAAGAATGGACAGGAGAGTGCAGGGATGGCTGGTATAGAACCCAAACCAGAAAGGAGAAGAGGCGCCCGCCCGGTTGTCCCCACTGCCCCAAAAAGCACAGCACAGGGGCCACAGCCTCTCATTTAATGGCAACACAGCCTGCAATTTGGTTCCTACAGGGGAGCCGCGGGCACTGCCTTGAGGCCAAGGGCAGGCCCCGGCTGGGGGGGCAGGGGGCATGAGGCTGCAGCGTAGGGGCCGACACTCTCGTCTGCCCCTCAAGAGAAGGGCACTCAGGCCCCTCCAGTCACAAGTCACCAGAAACTTTGGTTTTTGTTTGCTTTCAAGTTTCTGTCCTCGGGGAAGCTGCCCAGGAGGGGAAACCAGGGGGCCGCTTCCCGAGGTGGGGGGCAGGAGGCAGGAGGACGGATGCCAACCTGGCAACGCCCGGGTCTCGGGGCCAAAACCCCCCAAGTTCCAGAGCCATCGAAAAGAATGACGCTGGGAGGCAGGGACCGAAACGGTCCCCTCCCGCCCCAGCGGGGGCCCCCGAGCCCCATCCGAGGACCCCTCTCAAGCCCTCAGGAGAGGCCAGCACGAGGACAGGGCCCCGGGCTGGGGGGGAGAGAGAAGCAGATGGAGCAGAGAGAGAGTGGAGACAGAGATGCAGAGGAGGGGGGCCAGGGCGGCACTCGCCTGCTTACGGGGCGCGAACGAGTCAGTTCTGGGCCCCATCGGGGCCCGCGTCCCACCCAGGAGACGACCGGGTCCCAGATCTGGGCGCGGCAGGAGACGGAGCCCACGGAGCGGCGGGCAGGAGGTCAGGGCGGCGGCCGGAGGGCGGCCCCGGCGGGCAGGGGGGGCCGGCGGCACGGAGTTGGAGACTCACTCCCACCACACCTCGATGGGCGAGAACTTCCAGAGGTCGGGCTGGCCCATGTGCAGCAGGCCGCTGAAGGGCGAGGCGCTCCACTGGAACGGGGGCAGCTGGTCCCACGTAGGGCCGCTGACCGCCACCAGGCGGAAGGCCTTCGCCATGGCCATGCTGGTCACCTGGGGGCCGGGGCGGGGGCCGCTGAGCGCCGGCCCCCGCCGGGCCCCGAGCCGCCCCGACCCAGAGGGCCCTGTCCCCCAAGCCTGACTCCGCCCCCGCCCCGCCATCGCTTGGACCCGAGCCGCCGCCGCCCCCTCGTCCTCCCCCGGCCCACCCGCAGCCCCCAGGCCCGGCCCGGCCCCGCACCTTCACATCTATGCCCCCGTGGGGGCGCTGCTGCAGGGCCTGGAAAGGGTACGAGCCGTTGGCCGGGTTCAGGTCGGAGCGGGCCGAGATGGCGTTCTCGGCGTTGGCCTGCGGGCTGCACGCTTTGCACAGGGACAGCGGGTCATGCAGGAAGTCGTTGTACCTGCGTGCGGGCAGGGGGAGCGTCGGTCATGCTGGGAACAGGAGGCCACGGAGGGGGCCCCCGGGACGGGCCGCCTGCTCTCGCGGGTCCACTCGCTCTGCCGCCCGGGCGCCCCTCACCCCTGCACCTGCTCACACCGCTCGCAGCATCACACCTCTGCTCAGGCCGGCCCCGGTCCGAGCCAGGCTAGACGCCCCATCCCGCCCCTTCACAGCACTTCCTGGGGCTCGGCCAGTCCCGGCCTTGCGCCCTCGGTGCCCCGCGGGCCCCGCGTCTCCCACCGCCTGGTCCCCCCCGCTCCACGCCGGTTCTCTGTACCGAGCACGGCGTCTGGCCCAGGGCGGCCACCCGACGGCTGCTCGGCACCCTCGCCAGCGGCTTACAGCTTCCCGCCGCCCCGGGACCCCCGGGCTTGTCGTGAGGGTCACAGGGGAGCCGCACAGAAGGCGCGACAGGACCCGGGGCTCGCGCTCCCGCACGCACCGCATCAGCCGGACCATGGAGTCCAGGTCATGCACCAGCGACTGGTTCCGCCGGAAGATCTGGGCCCGGGGGCTCCTGTCGTAGGAGAACCAGTCCCCGTACTTGGCCACCAGCGCCTGCATCCCGCTGGCGTTGAACACACTCTCGAAGTACCTACGGGGCACACGGGGCGTGAGGATGGTCCTCTGACCTTGGGCCACACTGCCTGGGGCCGGGGAGGCGGAGGGGCAGTCCCGAGGCACGCCGTCACTGACAACCAGGACGCGATAGTGACACGGGCTTCTGTCTGTGCCGGGGCTGGCTTGGGGAGGTGACCGAGCTTAGGGTTCTGCAGTCCCAGAGACGCAGGTTCAGAGGCAGACTTCGCCCCTGAGCAGCTGGGGAAGGCACCTCGGGGAAGTTCGGCATTTGCTCGAGGCCTCAGTCTCCTCATCTGTGAAATGGGAACGGTGGCCGTGGCTGCCGTGAGGCGGTCATAAAAGTCAAACCTCTCGTGTGGCAGAGCACGGCGAGCGTCAGGAGGCTGTGGCTGTGCAGCCTCGTCACAGGAGACGCGTGGGGGAGCCGCCGCAGGGGTCGGCACCTGAGCCCGGCCCACCCCCACCGCCCTGCCGTGGGCGCAGACCTCAGCCCCACGACCGTGCCCCCAAACCGGCAGGGCTTTCCCGGCCAAAGAAAGGACGGGTTGTCTTCTTTTCTCCACGGGTGGCAAAGATCACGCACGGAAGGCCCCCTGGCCAGCCTGGAGAGCCGAGCAGGGGTGAGGCAGGTACGGGGCAGGGGTGGGGACGTACGGTATGTTGTAGCTGGCCCAGTAGGTCTTCTGGTAGAGCTCCGAGGTCTTATCGGCCACCACCACCATGCCCCTGGGACCCAGAAGAGAGACGGGGCAAGACTGGTGAGCAAAGGAGCACCTGTGGGCACTGCCCTGCTCAAGAACCCCTGATGGCTCCCCACCGCCCCAGGGTAGTTTGGGTCCTGAAGCTTCCCCTCTCGCACGTGGCCTTCCTTAGAAGCTGGCCTTGCCACGCACAATTCCAGCCTGCCTCCAGGCCTCCGGCTAGGCAGTTCCCTCCGCCGGGGGCACCCTTCCCTCCTGCCCGCGGCACTCACGGGATCTGCTCCAGGACGGTGAGGACCCTGCTCCGAGGGCTGGGCCCGCCGGGGACAAACGCCTTGTAGTCCACGACCATCCACTGGTTGTTGTACCTGCCGTGCCCAAGGAAGAGGGGCTGGACACGCCCGGGGGCCGCCGCGCCGGCCTTCCCCTCCCCCCAGCGCCCCGCGCAGTCAGGACTCATGGGGCGGGGGTGGTGTGGGGGATGTCGGGCCGTCTGATTGTCACCCTGATGCTGCGGCTTGACCAGGTGTCCTCGGTTGTCATCACACTGCCTGCTCCAGAGGAGTCTATGGCTCCCTAGTGCTCATTGGAATAAAAGTTGATTTTTCTGCCCAGGGTTCTACGGCGGTGTCCCTGGCTCGCAGGGCCCTCATCCCCCCACGCCCACTTCCTCAGACAGCCCTCTCCTGCTGTCCCCAGAGCTCTCATATTCCAGGTTCTCTTCCTGGCCTCCCTCTGAGGGCCTGTCCCTGGATGGAAGAGCCTGCAGGAGAGGGGCGAAGCCTTTCCTTCCCTGAGCCTCAGTTTCCCTAAGTAGAAGACAAGAGAGAAGACTTTAAGACGCCTTCCAACCGCACTAAGAACCGTGAGGGCCCTGTGGAGGGTGTGGGGCGCGCAGCCCTGCGGCCGCGTCGGGTCCCCGGGGGGCTGACTGTTGGGAGGGGAGGCTGGTCCGTTTCCTGGGCGAGGAGGCCACGGGGCCGGGAGCCCACTCACGTGCCACTGTTGAACTTCCGGAAGATGTCCGCCCAGGCGTCCCCGTCCAGGGCCAGGCGGTTGGCCACGACGCTGCGCACCCACTCCAGGACCCGGTCCCTGGGCTGCACGTACTTCCACAGGACCGGGTTCCTGTTGCCGATGGTGGTCTCCAGCGTCACCTGGGGGAGAGCGGAGGGGACGCTGCCCTGGAGGGCCACCTGACTTACGACCGGGGCGCGCCGCCGCCAAGCGGCACTGCCCCCTCGGTCACGGTCCGGACGCCCGTTATTTCGTTTTGGAAAACCTCGGGTCCTAGTCTGGGGGCACGTGCCTCATGGGCCCCTTGGCCGAGCGCTGACGGGGCTACGCATCCGGCCTCATCCCGGAGAACAGCCCCCGACAGGGTCCGGGGCGCCGCTCCTAGGGACCCGCTCTCCCGGCCGAGCCGGCCAAATCGCTCCCCAGAGAGACCGCACCCCGTTTCTACCCCTTCCTGGCAGTCCTGCGGACAACGTCGGGCGGCTCAAGGCCGTCAGCCTGGCAGACCACCACGGTCTCGGTGAAACTCTCACGGCCTTCCCGGGGAAGACGCGGCATGCCCGCCGAGGCCCCGCTTTCCTAAAAGGCAAAGCGAGGCCCGAGGAAGTTAAGAGACGTGCCGAAGGTCACGGCCGGTGAGCGGACGGGCCGAGATTCGATCCCCAAACTTCCGGCCCTTACACCAATCTTGATAGCAGCGCCCAGTGGGACAGGGTCCCCTCCGCCGCCGCTCTGGCGTCCGAAGCCACCGCCCGCCTTGGACCGGGGTGGCCTGGAGAGCCGTCTCGGTGCGTACACGATGTGAAAAAGTTACTTATGTAATAATTAGGTCAATGAGCTTCAATATAATTGGTTCCCTGTATGATCCCATATATTCTGGTTCATGCATTTAAAACCGTTACTGTGAGAAGGGGTTCACAGCGCCCCGGACTGCCCAAGGCATCTGTGGCACAGAAACAGTGTGCGACCCTGAGGGAAGGGAAATTTCCTGCCGGACGCCTGTCAGGGAACTGGACGAGACCTTCCCAGTCATCCTTCCCCAGACTGGCCCCTCCTGTCCCCACCAGGACTGCAGCAAGGGGGTCCCCTCGCCCCCGACCTGGCCCTCTCCTGCTTTTTTTTTTATGTTTATTTATTTTTGAGAGAAAGAGACAGAATGTGAGCAGGGGAGGGGCAGAGAGAGGGAGACACAGAATCCGAAGCAGGCTCCAGGCTCCCCGCTGTCAGCACAGAGCCGGACGCGGGGCTCGAACCCATGAACCGGGAGATCATGACCTGAGCCGAAGTGGGACGCTCAACCGACTGAGCCCCCCAGGCGCCCCTCTCCCGCTTCCTTCCACACTTAAGGGGACTAAACCCCACACTTTCTCAGAAAGGAGCAGAAAAGGAAAGAGCCCCTCCCTGCCGCTGTCCCCCCCACCCCCCCGGGAACTGGCACCTTCTAGAGGAGGGTATTTTTTTTAAAGCAATGTTTTTTCTCCTCCGCACGCTGCAATCTCAGGGCTCAAAGCCTCGGCTCGGGGATGCCAAGCACAGATTTCTAAACGAGTCTGGCCCCCGGCCAGGAAAACCGATGAAAAACAACACTTGGGAAACAACGTTTATTCAGAAAACCTGGCTGGGGTGGAGGGCGTACGTGGAAGGCGAGAGGGACGGCGGCAGGAGAGCCAGCAAGGTCACGACGAAGGAAGGGACGGCTTAGGCTAAAGACACACGAACAAAACTGCAAACGGGCCCCCAAATCAGCGATGCCCCCCCCCCAAAACCGGCAACGGATCGCTGAGGAGCTGATGGCTGAGCAGAGGATGTGGCCGACTGGGGGTCGGCAGCCCCGGGGGGAAAGGGGACACGAGAGGGACACTCACCAGCCCGCTGCCCACGATGTAGAAGTCGTCACAGGAGAAGAGGGTGCCGGGGTAGGAGGAGAAAACCAGCTGGTTGCCAGGAGCCAGGGGAGAGTCCGCTGTAGGGGGGTGGGGGGAGAGTAAGCCCGGTGGGGAGCAGGGGTGCAGGGCTGCAGGGCAGACGCGCCCATCCGGGGACCCCCGCACCCCGACCCAAGATGTCAGAGCCTCCAAGTGGGGAGCAGCAGGCCTCGCGGCGGGGACCTCCAACCGTTCTGATGCTCAGCAAACCACGCCTCTGCGGTGTGTGCGCTGTGCGTCGGTGTGTGCACGTGTAAAAAGGAAAACCAGTAGCAAAAAACTATATATATATATATATACGTGCATACACATTTCTTTAAAAATATATTTCATTTACTAGAACCTTTTTGGCTTTCCTTCTAAAATTTTTTTAGTAACAGTGTAGTTTAGCTTAGTTTAGTTTTGAGAGAGAGCACGAGGGAGGGGCAGAGGAGGAGGGAGAGGGAGAATCCCAAGCAGGCTCCACGCTCAGCACAGAGCCCGACTTCACCGTCGTGACATCACGACCCGAGCCGAAATCAAGAGTCGGACGCTGGACTGACCGAGCCACCCAGGCGCCCCTCGGCTTCCACCCGACATTTTTGTTGTTGTTGTTGCAAAGACCTGTGGTAGAAAAGGTAATTCGGAGGGCAAGACACGGAAGTCTGAGAACAGAGGCTTTGTTTTCGTTGGTTTGTTTTGCAGCTTTACTGAGATACAACGGATGAATCACTGAGAGACAACGGCGAATAAAAGCTGCCCGTGTTCACGGTGCGCAGTGTGACCTCTGAGGCACACACACGCCGTGAGATCACGTCCACGGTCAGGTTCTCGAGCGCGTCCGTCCGCTCACACAGTTACCATTTCGCGTGTGCTCAGAGTACGTACTTCCGGTCTGTTCTCCTAGCAAATTTCAAGTGTCACGGCCCCATTGTTAACCTTAGACCCCCGGAACTTTGTGCCCCTGCTTCGCCCTCCCCCCAGCCCCCGGCAGCCACCTTTTACCCTCCACTTCTAGTTTAAGGTTGGACCTATAAATGAGATCGTACAGTATTGGTCTCTCTGCGTCTGGCTTCTTTCACTTCACATAACGCCCTCCGGGTTCGTCCGTGCCGTCGAAAGTGGCAGGAATTGCCTTCTTTTTCACGGCAGGTGTAAGGATTTAATTTCCAAGACTGCCGAGGGGACGAGGGTCTAGCGCACGGCAGCGTACAGTCTGCCTCCGATCAGGGGCACCGTATCCAGACCAGCACTTGTCAGGGCCCGGGCTTCAGAGACAAGGAGTTTTGAGGTCGGCGTGAGGGCACCTGGGGGGACCCAAGTTGGTTTACAACCAACAAGTAAACAAAAATTAAAAGGGCAAAGTCATAACTGGACAGCTGAAACTGGTAGGGAAAACAACCCACGTTAATGGTGGTCCTTTGGAGGTTGGGGGCAGGTTGGATTATAAGCAAGTTTCATTCCTGCTTTGTGCTCAGCCATCTGTTCTAACATTCCACAGTGAACACGCGTTCCTTAAGTAATTTGTTTTAGTTATTAAAACTTAGCGTGGGAGCCAAAAGGAGGGAAGAGCCCAAACATCCACCAATAATGATGGATAAATTGTCACCTACCCACACCGTGGAGTATTATTTGGCCATCAAAAGGAACGAAGTGGCGATACACGCTACACCATGGATGAGCCTTGAAGTCGTTACACTAAGTGAAAGAAGCTAGACACAAACCCATTATCATACGATCTCATTTACACGAAATCTCCAGAATGGGCGAATCTACAGACAGAAGGCAGATCGGTGGTTGCCACGGGCTGGGGGTAAAGAAAGAATGGGGAATGACTGCTTACTGGGGCTTCCCTTGGGGGTGATGGAGATCATTTGGAACCAGAGGCAGGTGGTGATCACACACCGCTGTGGGTGTTTCTAAATGACACTGAACTGTTCGCTTTAAAACGGTCCGTTTACATTATGTGAATTTCACCTCAATAAAATAAACAAATAAATACACCCAGAATTTTTTTTTTTTTTACTACCAGAAAGCTTTAAAAATTAGTGTGGGTTTATATGAAGTTCTAGAATGGGCAAAGCAAATCTAATGGAAAGGAGATCAGGAGGGACGCTGCCTGAAGGGTAAGGACAAAGGGCACAAGGAACTTCCCGGAGTGATGGAGTGGCAGTTACATGACTGCCTGTGTTTGTCCAAATCCATCAGTACATGCATCCTAAATGAGTGTCTAAGCTAACCATCAGTAAAGTCAATACAAAAAAAAAAGGCAAAAACGAAACCAAAAACAAAAACCAAAAGCCCAGCCCGGGATGTCATTTATCACCCACCAGAATGTCAAAAATGGAAATAAACATAACACCCAGTGCTGGCAAGGCTGAGGGGGAAGCTGATACCTCACAGCCTCGTCGACAAGTGGAAACTGGCCCGGCCACTTTCGGAGGCAATTTGGCTGTGCGCATCTCGAGACTAAAATGTTTAATTATGTCCGTCTTTTAACCTAGTGTTTCCACCTGGGGGCCCACTTGTCTTGCCTCAGCATCGTCTGAAACACCAAAGACCTGGAAATGGCCCAAGTCCTCAACTGAGAACTAAAGTTTAACACCCAGAAGTTAAAAGGTGGCCTGAACATGGCGACCATCAGAAATTCTGCAAGGCCAGCTGTTGAGCCACGGGGGCGAGTGGCAAACAACCCATATGGTATGATCTTATTTAAGTTAAAAACAACAACAACAACAACCAGAAAGCAAACTTTTTAGGACAGGGAAACTCCTCTGTATAACAGTACAGGTGGACACGCATCTTTGTGTGTTAACCAAAATCCGTACAACCGCACTTTTCAGATCGAACTTGAATGTAAGCTATGGATTTCAGTTAATGCTAACGTATGGATTTTGGCAGATCAGCTATTAACAAATGCACCACACCAATGAATGCAATGTGTTTGTAACAGGAGAGAGGAGTGGGCAGGCGCTGGAATTCTCGGTACTATCTACTCGATGTATCGGTAAACCTAAAGCTTTTCTAAAAAGTCAAGTCTTAACTTAAAAAAGGTTCATATAGACACGTTATACACGCATCCAAAAAAATCTAGGCAGATCCACACCAGAGTGGCAACAGGTGTCCTCGTAGGAGGGGCCTGGAATTTGGGAGAAGGGTATCATGGGAGATATATTTCTTCATCTCCATTGCTGGAACTTGGGTCGGCAAGAATGTATTCACGTATTACTAGCATAATTCAAATCAGTTAGAGCAAATGGAAAAACAAAATATATTTCAGTCTAGGAAAAAACATAATTGAATATTCACCGAAATGATCTCCCGTGCCTTGTGGGGTGTTCAAAGTGATTGTGTATGAATGTTTTCTTGTATTTTCCAATCTTCTGTAACATGTGCATAACTTGTGTCGGTTTTTGTTTGTTTGTCTAAGTAAACCCTGCTCCCAGCGTGGGGCCCGAACTCACGACCCTGAGACCAAGAGTCGCGGCTCTACCGACTGAGCCAGCCCAATCGTCCCCTTACACAGGTTTTTAAAAAAGGCATTATAGTGTTCACAGGTCTACAGCAACGAAAAGGATAGATCTGTGGCTACGGATGATAACAGGGCTGAACCTGAACCTGACGGGCGCCATGCGCAGTCAGAGAATTCAGACACCGGTGAGCACGTGTTTCCATTCACGAACGTTCGAAATCAGGCAGACCTCATCTGTGCCGTAAGAAGTCAGGCGGAGATCATGCTGGGGTGAGGGTAAACGTGGGGGCTGCACCCAGGGCCGCCCGACCCGCCAACACTCCAGCTCCGCCCGGATGACGTGCACACTCCTCTGTGCACGCGTCCGTTCAGAAATCTACTTAAATTAACGGGCATTGGGTGTTTCCAAGCCATTGCTGTCGTTGACATCCTTGCACACGGTCTCTGTGCGGAAGTCGCAATGCTCCCCTAGGGACAGACCCAAGCCAAGAGCCGCCGGACCACGGGAGGGACAGATTTTGAATTTTATTAGATGCCGGCCGCGTTCCTCTTCAAACTGGCGGCACCGAGCCCCATTCCCCGGAGGCAGGGGATCAGGGTATACGTTTCCCCACCAGCTCGCCACCTCCTGGCCACATTCGATTGTTAAGGGTCGCCGAGAAGGAGGCGCTGTGAACATCTGGCAGTGTGGGCATGGGGGCCGGGGATCGGTGAGGAGGGGGGCACTCTGGGGTCCTCGGGCCTCAGTCACAAAGTTTTCACATGGGACAAGAAGAAAATATTCGTGTTCCCTACGTCTCAAATCTGAGCTGGCCGCTTGACTTGCTTTGAGCAACTGAATGTTGTGCCAGCTTCAATCAGCCCTCAAAGAGGCCAACCACACTTCCCTGCCCAGATGTCACACGAAGCAGCCTGGGCTAGCCCGGCTGCCCCGGCACCCAGCTGACACTCAAGCCCCAGACGTGCAGATGGGGCCGGCTCACCTCGACTGACCGCAGAAGCATCAGCAACCCAGCCACCATCGGCCAGGCCTGGCCCAGGATAACGACACCACCCAGCTGACCCACAGACACGTGAACACAAGTAAACGGCCATGTTTTCAGCTTTTGTCGTTTTAAGCTGGGAGTGATTTGTTACGCAGCCGTAGCTAACTGATACACCTCGTAAAATACAAACGAAAAGGAAACAGGTATGCTAAAAACGAGACGAACTCTCAGAGCGGTCCCACGGCGCGGAAGGCCCCCCACCTCCCGCCCACCCCCCAGCCCGCCCCTCGTGCCCACGCGCACCGATACGCCCGCGTCCACCCACCTTGGGGGTCTTCCCGGAACTGGAACCAGTACTTCTTGATGACCCGCAGCATGTTCTGGTAGGAGCTCCAGGTGTTGTGGGCGATCAGGAGGTCACTCTGGCCGGGCAACAGCTTGATGAGGGCGGAGCAGGAGCCGGAGCCCATGACGTGCTTGGTCTTGGTCTTATTCAGGGCCGGCTCCAAGTCTTCCAGGTCCCCGGAGAGCTGCAACAGGCTGGGGAGGGCCGGGCACCAGAGGGTCACGGCGCCTGCCAGGGCACACTGATGTACCCCTTTCCCAGAGGAGGAAGGTGGGGCTCTGGAAGGAGAGCTGGGCGGTCCGAGGCCAGGCCGGGCAGGGGCGGAATGGGTACTGGAACCCAGGTCTGTCTGACTCTCAGGTGCGGGGCCCTGTCCCCTACCCTGTCCACTCCGGGGGGCGCACTTACAGGAACCCCAAGGGTTTGATGGTGAACCTCCCAGTTGGAAAGGCCACACTGCCTTGGTAGCTGTCCTCCAGACCCTTCAGCTGCAGGAGGGTCAGCCGCACCTGGGGGAGGGGCAGAGGGAGGATGAGGCATGGGAGGGGCTCTGGTCTGGGATCCAGACAGAGCAGGAATGGCCCAGGTGCACCCTCGTGGCTCCAGCCAGCCCTGACCCCTCCCCTTCCCCGGCACCCCCCCTTCCCGCCATCACTTAGTTAACTGTATGTCTCTTCCCACCGAAGAGCCCAGTTCAAAGCCACCTCCTCCAGGAAGCCTCCCAGCCAGCCCTGACCCGTTGTCAACTGCTCCCTACTCTGAGTTTAGCTCCTGGCTGTGCTGCTGCCTCAGGGCACGTGTCTCATGGAACTGACTTCTCCTCATTGTCACTGTCACTGCTCTAGGAGCAAGGAGATCATCACTGTGTCCCCCGTAGGGCCCTGACCAGCGGTGGGTACACACCATGCAGTTAGCCCCTGCCAGATGGACGGACAGACGGACGAAAGGCTAAGAAACATGGGAGGACGGCTGGGCAGGACTGAGAGGCGGATGGGAGGCTGCCGAGTTATGCAGAAGGGAAGGGAAGAGGAGCAGTCACCTAGATGGACGGCAGGGTGGACAGAAGGACAGACGTCTGATCAGGTGCATAGACTGGGTGGGCAGACAGGACAAGATGGACCCACTCCTCCATCTGTAAACATCCTACAAACCTTTACATATAAAGCACCCGCTATGTGCCGGCCCTCGTGCTGGGCACTGGGGACACTGTGGTGAACAAAGCAGAGGTGGTCCCTGCCTGTCCTCACGGGGCTCGAGTCCAGTGGAAGACAGACTCTGAGTCCCTTACTAGAGCGCCACAGGGAAGTGTGGGGACTGGACAGAGGTGAGGGGTGGGGGGCGAGCCAGGCAGAGGGGGAAGAGGAAGTGCTCTTGGCAGAAGGGGCAGCAGGCCCCAAGCCCTGAGGGAAGAGGTAACACATCCTGTCCAAGGAACCAGGTCAGGGAGCCTGGACCACGAAGCGAGGTCAGCAGAGGACGAGGCTGGGGACAGAGAGGGTGCAAAAGGTGTGTGGGCACCATCCCCAGGGAACAGGGCAGGCCCTGGCGAGATTTCGGGTGGGGAGAGAGGGCAGATGGAGCTACAGAGGGACAGACTCGCACTGCGAGGTGCTTCGATGGCCAATGGCCAGGAAGAAGGTGGGGAATGAAGCAGAAGAGGTGGATGGTCAGGCAGACAGCTGGGCAAGTGAATGGGAACTGGACAGACGGGTAGACGGTGGACAGGGAGACAGACAGGAAACCAAATGGGGCACATCAATGGCGGGGGGGGCGGCTAAAATGGGCGGGAGTGGGGTGAGAGGAAGAGAGTAAAAGATGGATATGCTTGTGGGTGGTGAATGTTCAGACAAACCAGACCCACGGAGGGCAGCGTGGGAGGGAAGGGTGGACAGAGAGGGAGGGATGAATGGAAGACAGATGGATGGGTGGACGGTGGAAGGGAGAGAGGGAAGGATTGAGGGAAAGGGAAGATGGAAGGTAGGGAAGGAAGTATGGCAGGAAGGAAGACTGGATGGCTGGATGAATAAATGGATGGATAGGTGGGTAGGCAGATACCTAGATGGATAAATGGATAGGTGGGTGGGTGGGTAGGTAGATGGATGGATAAGTGGATGGATGGATGGATGGATGCATGGATGGGTGGATGGATGGATGGGTGGATGGATGGATGGATGGGTGGATGGATGGATGGATGGATGGATGGATGGATGGATGGGTGGGTGGATGGATGGATGGATGGATGGATGGATGGATGGATGGATGGATGGATGGATGGATGG
>PITB01006683.1:0-74004 GCA_004024585.1 Paradoxurus hermaphroditus | reverse complement strand
ATGGATGGATGGATGGATGGATGGATGGGTGGATGGATGGGTGGGTGGATGGAGAGGGAGAGAGGGAAAGAGGAAGGCCTGATTGATGGAGGGATGGAGGAAGGAGGGAGCGAGGGGAAAGGGCTGGCGAAGAGGGGTGGGAGGCAGGCAGGCCGGCAGGCTAGGGCAGCAGCACCCACCGCAGTCAGGTCCCCAAGGCGGCCCCGGCCCGCCGCCCCTCCCGCTGAGCGTGGGGCCGCACCCACCTGATGCCAGTAAGCGGAGCCCTTGTTCCGCTCCGTCTGCTCCTGCATCCACTCCAGGTTGGTCTCCAGGAAGCTCTTGAGCTTCTCGCAGTAGCCGACCTCGTACTCGAAGGGGCCGCAGTAGTTCACCACCGTGTTCACCCAGTGCGTGTAGATGAGCTGCGGGCGGAGGAGGCGGCGCGGGCGGGAGGGCGCTGAGGGCCGGCTGGCTCCCCACTCGGGCTCCGACGCCGCACCCCCTCCCAGACCTCCAAAGAGCCGAGGCGCCCTGGGAGGCCCCCACCCCTGCTGGCGCTGGCTCTCCTCCCCCAGAGGCCCCCCTCGCCCGCCCCGCTCTCGTCCTGTCAGGGCCCCAAGGCTCTGCGTGCCTCCCTCCTTGGGAAGGCTTTACCGTTCAAAGTCTGTTGAGATTGCGCTCACCCCCCCGTTCCCGGAGACCCCCAATCTATGCAGGCATTCCGTCAGTCAACTACCGCTTCTGCGCACCGACTATGCCCCGGCCTCGTAACCGACATGCGGGCAAGAGAATGCCGTGCCGGTCCAACCAGCCCTCACGAGGCCTTCCGCGCCTCCCTGCTCTGATGTCACTTGAACCAGCCTGGGCCGGCCTGCTGAGAGGTTAGAGACCACTCCAGCCGACAGCCAGCCAATCCCCGGGTACGTGAACGAGGCCATTCCAGGTGACCCAGCTGCCCCGTCTGGCCTGCCAGCCGACTGCAGAGGCCTGGGGGAGCCCGGCCAAGAGCAGCCGGGCCTGGCCTGGAATCCCAGGTCCACCCAGGGACATTCCAGCAGAAGGGGGAGGAAAGTCCCCTAACTGGCAGCACGACGGGGAAGTGGTCGGTCACCCGCAGCTAGCGATAATGGCACTCTGCGTGAAGTGACACATTCGAACCCCACAGCGACTCTGCAAACACAGGGCTACCATCACCGGCCCCACTCTACAGCTGCAGAAACTGAGGCATGGGCAGGCGAGTAACTCGCCCAAGGTCATCTAGGTAAGGGATCAAAGGGTCAAGACTTGAACCACGGAAAGACGTGGATTTGTAATTTCCCAAAGCACAGACTTCACCGGGCCAAGGCTGGCACCTTAACTCCCGGCCACACCCCTCACCACACTGGAAATAGTCCCAAGACGCGCAGGTCAGTGAGGGGACCGTGGTGGCACCCAGTCCCCCGAGACTGATCACTTAGGGACCCTCATTCCACTGCCACCTCCCCGAAGCACACCCAAATTCTACTCAGCCCTCGAGGCCTCAATCAGATGCCACCTCCGCCATGCAGCCTGCCGCTACTTTCCAGAAGCATTTCCCCAGTGCCTGTCCTGCACCGGTCTCTGGCCTGGGTGCAGGGGACACAGCTGCAAGAAGGCCCCGGGCCAACAGGGGAGGCGGCAGAGCCTCCGGGCAGACACAGCCGGGTCTTAATGCTGGCTTCGCTGCTGACGGGCTGTGTGACCCCGGGTGAGTAACCTCACCTCTCTGAGCCTCGGTGGGGTGTGCAGGGTGAGGGAGAGAACGCGGGCAAAGCTCGAGGCACACGGGTTGGGGATTCCTTACAGGGGAGCCCCGTGGCCCTGCCCCAGTGCTCCTAGGAGGCTCTGGGCCCCCCAAGAGACAGAACCAGATTTCATTCACCGCCGAGCACCCCAAGCAGCACTGGCCTGGCCCGGCGTCTGAGCAGCCCCGCAGACATCGAGGTCCCAGGAGGGCGCCCCAAACTGCTGCTGGGTGTCAGAACGAGGAGCGTGAGTTTTATAAAGGGGAGTCCCACTGCGTGCTGTCGTCTGCCGCATGCTCTCTCCGTCTCACCCTCGAGCACCCGGGACGCGTCTCTGCTGCCCACTCCTCGTCGAGGCTCTGTCATCGGCTCTCTGCCACCAACTGAACCGCCACCTGGGCACTCAGCCACCCGCCAGGGGCATTTGGCTACCGCAGCCTCGGGTCACCTCGGGCACGCCTAATGAGTGGGGCGGCTGGGACCCAGGGCATGGGCGGGCTCGACTCTAGGGCGGCCAAATGATTTTCCAAAGCGGGCGTCGCACCTCCACCCGTGCCGGGGGGAGCATGGCTGTCGCTACCCAGCCTCGCCTGCTGGTGATACGGGCTGACTCCCGAAACGAAGGAGCTCGCTTTCACAGAGCCCCGGGTCAAGTAAAGCGAAACGCTATGTTGTCTGAGGATTCGTCACGTGTAGTAAAACTCGGGTACCAGGAGTCAGGGAGGGAGAGGACTCAGGTGTCCGTCCACGGATGAACGGCTGAATGCAGTGGGGTCTGTCCATACCACACAGGATCACGCGGCCACGAGGAGGGAACCACGACACACTCTAGAACACGGGTGACTCTCGAGAATGTGACAGCACATAAAAGTAGCCAGACCCAGGCGACCAGCCGCTCATGGCAAGAAAAAGCAAATCCGCACAGAAGGTAGATTAACGGTTGCCAGGGGCTGGAGTGACGGGTGGGGGGCGGGGAGGGAGGTACGCGCACGGGCTTTCTTTCGGGGGCGATGAGAATGTTCTGGAATTAGGTAGCGGGGATGGTGGCACAACCCTATGAAGAGACGAAAAGCCGCTGAATTGTACGTTTTACAATAGTGACTGTTATGGCGCGTGAATTGTAACTCCGTATAAATGAAGGCAGGAACGGAAGTCACGTTTAGGGTGACAGGTTCTTCTGGGGGGAGGGGCAGGGCCGCGAAGGTATCCGTGACATCCTCAGGTTTTAGTCTGGACGTTCGTTGTGTTGATGTGCTTCGGGACCTGGAACGTGTCATATGTCTTTTATGTGTGTCGACTAGTGGCCAGCATGAGTTTTCCCAGAAAGCACGGGAGCCCCTGCTCCCCGGGTAGGTGGAGAGCTGGGGGCAGAGGAGGCGGGGGCCCACTCTGCACACGCCTCACCTCAGACCCCTTCAAAGCTCCCCGGGGGACACGCTGGAGGGGGGCGGGAGGCGGAAGCCCCAGGTCCCCCCGCTCTGGCCTTACCTCCTCGGACACAGAGGCCTCCACCACGCCCGCCGCGTAGGCCTGCAGGCTGTCATTATAGCGGCCGTTCGTGCGCAGCTCCAGGAAGGCCCACCTGGACGGGGAGGACAGGGGGCAGCTGGTCAGCGCGGCGGGGGCAGACGCAAAGCCGGCCCTGGGCTCGGTCGCGCGGCCAGCTCTAGCGTTAAACCCTAAGAAACCCAGCGAGGAACCGCCAGTCACGTGAACGTCCGTCAAGAAGAGCCGCTGCGTCAAAGGGCACACGCGTTTTTCATCTGAATAAACGCTGACACGCATCTGCCCCCCGAAGACTGTACTAATC
Organism: Paradoxurus hermaphroditus; assembly: GCA_004024585.1. NCBI lineage: Eukaryota > Metazoa > Chordata > Mammalia > Carnivora > Viverridae > Paradoxurus > Paradoxurus hermaphroditus. The sequence continues at coordinate 70,449 of PITB01006683.1, read as the reverse complement.
CACATCCCACCCCCCGCCATCCTATCGGCCAGCGTCAGGGGAGGGCTTCCTCTGTGCCAGATGCTGTTCTAGTCACTTCTTATCTACTAACTCATTTGTCCCCATGACCGTCCCACGGTCCCACCAGGTCGGCCCCGTGACTCCCCACCGCACAGAAGGGGAGGAAGTTAAGGCACAGAGTTACGTCCCTGCTGCAGGAGCCTGCGCCGCTGCCCTCTCCCCTCATATCTGCGCCCTCTGCCCTGTGACTCTGTGGTCCCTGCCCCCAGTGGCCAAATCCTTCCTCACCCCATTGATTTGGGCTCACGTCATAGGACTTGCTTTGGCCAACGGATTATGGATGGAAATGACCGTGTGCCAGTTATAAGATTAGCCTTCAAGAGGCCTCCTTTGGGGGCGCCTGGGGGGCTCAGTCAGGTAGGCATCCGACTTCGGCTCAGGGCACGATCTCTTCGTGAGTTCGAGCCCAGCATCGGGCTCTGTGCTAACAGCTCGGGGCCCGGAGCCTGCTTTGGATTCTGTGTCTCCCTCTCTCTCTGCCCCTCCCCCATTCGCACTCCATCTCTCTCTCTTTCTCAAAATTAAATAAACATTAAAAAAAAAAAAAAAGAGGCCTCTTTTGTTTCTACTTGCCCTGCTGTGCCTCTGCTACTGGCACGGGCACATGCCCCAGGCAGCCCGCTGCTCCCAGAAACGGGAGAGAAACGTGACAGCATGCAGCAGTGCGCCCCCGGCTGCCCCACGGATCCATGAGGCTACATGGTCATTTTCGAAACCACTGGGTTCTGGCGGGTGGTTTGTTACACAGCGCTGCCGCCCGGTACTAGCTGATACATTTGCCAAAGCTTACAGAGCCGGCCAAGGGCAGAACCAAAACTCAACTCCAGGCAGGCTGGCTCGCATTCCCCCTGGGAAGCGGCACTTCCCAAACTCTGAGGTGCGTCCAGGTCGCTAGGAGACCTTGTTCGGAAGCAGATTCTGATCAGGAGGCCGGGGGCCGGGCCCGGGGTCCTGTATTTCTAACGAACAGACTGCCTCGTCACAATGTGCACACTCCTCCTCGCTGGAAAATCCCTCTCATCTCTGCTAAGGCAATGGCCAAAAATTCCCGTGGCGTTGCTTTCATTATAATCCTTCCATCAGTGAAATTACACTTGCTTTTACATTTTTATTGGTCATTTATCGTTCCTTGGTTAATGCGCTTTCCTCTTCTCTCCCTCGTGTTTATCTTTTCTTATTGATCTGCGGGATTCTCTATGTACACATTAGCCCTCTGCTTGTCACCAGTACTGAAAATATGTTTGCATTTTCATCGATTTTTCGCTTTTGTTTTTGCCACCCCGAGGTTTTCGTGTTTGTGCGGCAAGTCTAGCCATCTTTTCCGGGAGGGTTCTGGATGTCACCCTTGCTCCAAGGACGCCAAGCTATGCACCCCGGTGACTTCGGTACCTAGGGGAGAAACACTGGTTAAGGCAATCTCTGCGAAGAGAATGAGGGCAACAGGGAGACACTGATTAGGCTGGGAAGCAAAACCAGGCCGAGCCAGGCTCAGCCGGGGCAGTCTCACGGGGAGGGGGCTAAAAAGCCCCCGCCGGCGTCCAGGCCGGTAACGGCCCAGCCCCAGAGACGACTCTGGAGAGGAAAAGGCGACCGAACTGTGCACACCTGGTAGTTTCGGCAAGCAAGCCTCTTTGAGAGCCTGCAGGGTACCAGCCGCCCACAAATGAGTGACGTGCAGGCTCCGCCTCCCAAACGCGAATTAATGCAGGGGAGGCCCGGAGGGGCTGGCGTGTAAGCAGGTAGTGACAAAACAGGGAAACGGCTCTGAAGAGAAGAGAGTGTCCTGTGCTGACGAGATGTCAGAGACGACATTAAAAAAAAAAAAAATTAGAGGCACCTGGGTGGCTCAGTGGGTTAAGCGTCTGACTCTCGGTTTCGGCTCAGGTCATGATCTCATGGTTTCGTGAGTTCAAGCCCCGCATCGGGCTCTGCGCGGACAGTGCAGGGCCTGCTTGGGATTCTCTCTCTCTCCCTCTCTCTCTCTCTCTCTCTTCCTATCCCTCCCCGGCTCATGCTGTCTCTGTCTCTCTCAAAATAAATAAATAAACTCAAAAAAAATTTTTTTAATTAGAGAAGAGAGATTGGTAGACTAGAATAACCCTGTGTGTGAAAGCACTTCACACACACGCACGCGCACACAGACCTATTCTTATGCCTAGGTATACACACTTGGGCCTATGTATGCATAGAACGTTCTGGAAGAAAGAGCTAGCGGCGCGGTTATATATGCATCCTGAGTTAACTTTCTAAGCTGCTGGGATCTTCACCACAAAAACGACTCGTGTCATAATGAATTACTTGTCTGATAATTCCAAAACCTTCAAAGAGAACTGAAACGAGGAAGACAAAGCAGAAAGTGATAACTGCCCCCCCCCCACCCGCCTCCCCCGTCTCCGGTGTGCCGCCTCGTTCCAAAGGGGCAGCTGAGGTGATTCCATTTAGGTGGGTTTAATCACTCTGCCCTCAGAAGACCGGGGTCGACGGGTCCCCACCGATCTGCAGAACTCTCTGCCGTAGAAGTTCCCATTCACGGGGCTGTGTTCGAAGCCACCAGCTTTCAGGGCTGGAGCCCCTGACGCTGCTGTCTGAGCATCCCTCTGTTGCCACAGGGTCTAGACCTCATCGAATGATTTTTTTTCCTTCAATGTTTATTTGTTCATCTGGCAGGGGGAGGGGCAGAGAGAGAGGAGACGGAGAATCCCAAGCAGGCTCCGCTAAGTCAGCGCAGAGCCCAGCGCGGGGCTCCATCGCACGAACTGTGAGACCATGACCTGAGCCGAAACCGAGAGTCGGCCTCTGAACCGACCGAGCCGCCCGGGTGCCCGTCCATTCATTTCTCTCCCAAGGCGGTCACCATCCCCACCACAGAGACGAGGCGGGCGAAGAGCCCAAATCTCTCTGACGCTTCCTTGCCCTTCCGGCCCCGGCTTCCCCATCCATAAGATGGGGCAGCTTGAATTTGGGCAAACGGCCTCTAGATTCCCTCACCGCCCTGCTGACGACTTCGCGAAACTCTATCCCGATCTCTGGTCAAGAGGAAACCATTGACGAGAGTATTTCTAGAGTTTAAGGTACCCATTAGACTGCTCTCTGTTAAGAACACGTCCTTTCTGCCTATTTGCTTTTAAAATAGCTGATCTTTTAGGAGACGAAATTGACGGAGGTCAATAAACACTGTTCTGCTTTGTTCTTAAGGCACTCATTTGACGAAAATAAAGAGTGGGCAGCACTGCTCTGTTCTCTCAATCTTTTTTTTCTTTTTTCTGGAAAGGCCATGGGCCACGCTGTGATTTTACGCTGTCGGCGCCCAATGCCTGACGATCCCAGGGTCTAAAGAGGCCACGTTTGAGAAAAACCAGCCCGTGGCTACGAGATGAGCTGGGAGTCACCCAACGCCTCCGGCCGCCCCGAGGTGCTTCAGGTCGCAGCGCACCCTGGACACCGCAGTAAGGAGGCTACCCTACCTTATCTGGGGCTACCACTCCTTCCTCATTCTTGACGGAACATGTTGGAATATTTTCTGACTTCCAGGAACAGATGGATGGCATTTATCCACTTCACACGTTTCTGCTTGTTAGCTGGCGGATTTGGGTTGGTTCTCGGCTTGTTCATAGGTTCATTCCCTCTTATTGGTACTGACTCCAAGGTGATGTGTGATTTGTACTGAGCAGCTGGTTGTGGGGGGGGGGGGTGGCCAGGGCAGGGGGCTAAGGCAGGACCGGAGGGTTCAGCCTCCCCAGCACCAAGGTCAGAGCCAAACCGCCTCCCGGGGCAGCTCAGAAGCCCGCGCACCAGATCCTAAATGTTTCAGGCTTCGCGGAGAGTCTCAGTCCAAGGTCAGATACGGCACGACCGAGAGAGAGGGCAGGCCGTGCGGGAAGAGGACGTGGAACGGAGCCAGGCAACGCGAGGGTCCCCTGTGGCGAGATCTGGGAGCCGGGAGGAGGAGAGAGCCCGACGCCAGGTAAACAAGAGAAGAGTCAAATCCCTGGGCTGGCGAGCGTCCTTGGGAAAAAGGGACAGTCACCCACGGTTCGGAGGTTCTGCTGATCGGGGGCCAGGAAACCCCACGGGTCGCTCGTCTGACCTCTGAGTTCTAAGAGGTTGCTCTGAAGGGGCTCGGTGTCCCTGCTTCTGATACGGTTCTCCCTACATCGTGGCCCCGGGTGCTAAACGGCAAGACAGGACGGAAGGGACGCTGGAAAGGGGAGGGGAGAGCGAGAAGTACGGAAGAGTCCTGGCCTCTTGTCTCAGGCCTCGGTTTCCCCAACTGTACAATGGGGGCAGAGGACACCTTTCTTTCACTCGCTCCTTCCTTCAGTAAACAAACAGAGGTGCTTTCTGGGACCCCCACTGAATTCCCCTCCTTCCTTTCAGAGGAGGTAATGGGTTCAGAGACGTGAAGGGATTCACCCAAGGTCGCACAGCAAAGCAGCTCGGCCTGAAAGACCTTTCCGTCCGACGCAGTCGAGCAAGTCCTCTCTCTACTTCTGTCTTCCAGAATTCAGAGCAACACAGCCCAGTGGGGGCCCCCTGAAGACAAAGCACCCCCCCATGCTGGGCCTCACCTCTGGGCCTCCTTCCTAGCAAGCATCCAAGCAGAGATTTGTCACGCCCCCTTGGCTTCGTTAGGGCCCAGAACACGTATGAGTCAGCAGAGAAAGGGGAACCAGATTCCAGAGTCACAGAGCCATGGAGCTCTAGTTCCTGCCATAGACAGCGGCCCCCCCTGTGGCCTCCTCTCCCTGGGAGCCTTCCCAGATTAGCCCCACCTGCTTGTGTCTGCAGCAAATCCTTCCTCACAATGTCCCCTCTGTCTATCTGATACCCTCCCAAGTCCCCCAAAGCACCAGAATGGGGGTGTCCTCCACATCCCGTGTCTCCCCAACACCTGCAGGAATTAATGCACACCAGCAAAATGGATGGGAGCAGTGGGGGGTGCGAGAGGGGAATTTAGGGTTCACTAGGCAGCCTAGATCCAGGGCCTGAGCCTGCTGACAAGGCTCGTAGGCAATTCTCCCCATTCCCGAAGACCTGGACCGGCCCATTGAATCGGAACCCTCACCTTGCTCAGCTCTGTGTCCCCAAGGCCCAGTACAGCAGGTGAGTGAATGAAAGACCGAACGGGCACAGGCCCTGGTACGGGGCCGGAGACACACGCAACCTCCCGGCGGAGAGCACATCGGAACCACAGAAAGGGGAACCCAGACAAGCAGGTGAGTCGGAACAACGGCGGGGTCCCGGCGATAAGGACAGCGATCGTGACTACCAAGGGACGCAGCACTTGGCTCCACACTATCCAGCCAAGCGAGAGAGAACCAGGAGAGAGGAGAGAGAGGAGGAGCAGAGCCCAAGCAAAACCACTAACTGGGTCTGTGTGAATTCAGGGACCTCGCTCTTTTCCCACTGGCCTAGAATCTAGGCTCAGTCCTGCTGCCCCGGTTCTGGAACAGAGGCAGGAAGCTGGCACCCATGGGGTACGCCACCACAACCAAGGAAGTGAGAGTTTCTCTCTTGAAGAGCTATCAGCAGCCTTCTGGCCCAAGATGGGGGGAGGGGGCGGTGCTCGAGGACCTGATCCAGATGGAGTCATCCAGGCCTGGGTGGCAGGGATCTGGTCTCTAGGGTAACAGAGGTGCTGTCACCCTTGGCTGAAGGCAAAGGACTGGTCCCCATGAGCTGAGGGATGCTGGATCAGCCCGCACTCAACCAGGGATCTGGTCCAGAGGGCTGTGCCGCAGCCTCGGAAGCGGGAAAAGTGACCCTCAGGGAGACGGGGGCACTGCTCCTAGGGGCAGGCGAGGCCCGGCGTCCATGCAACCTCCTCCCCCAGCCGTTCCCGCGCGGGGTCGCCCCAACCCTTACCCGGTCTCGCGGATGGCGTTGGTGAGGTTGGCCCAGGCCACGGCGTCAGGGTGGCGGCCATCCACCAGCCGGAGCCGGCCGGTCTCGGCGTCCAGGAGCACGGAGCGGCTGCGGGAGGCGGGTGGAACCGGCCCGTCGGGCCCCCACTGGCGCCCCGAGATCGAGATCGCGCCCGTCAGGCCGCTCAGGAACAGCCCGACCAGCAGGGCCAGCACCAGGGCCAGCGCCAGCGCCCGCGTCAGCGCCCGGGCCAGGCGGCCGCCCGGGGAGCCGTACATCGGGGCCACCATGACGGCGCGGAGCAGGGACCGCAGCCCGGCTCACGTGACTGCCCTCGCTGCGGAGGGTTGGGCCGGCGCGGGCGGGGAGAAGGCGGGGCGCCGCGGGGGGCGGGGCTTGCAGAGCTCTTCCGGGGTGGGCGGGGCCCGTCTTAAAGGGCCCCGGCGCCGCCGTCCGCCGACGCAAACTGCGTGGCACGCTTGACCCCTGTGCGGCTTTCAAATTGTCAAAAGGGGCAAGCGTCGACCATGCGCATGTGCCTGCCATCGATGGCTACTATTTTGTCATGTTTACTGATTTGACCCTGGACCCACTCCTCGCACCATACACAAATAGAAACTTCTGAATGATGAGGAGGTAATGTAAATAACAAAACAAGTATAGAAAAAGATGAGGGCGAATTCCTCCATAGCTTGTGTGTGGGGAAAAAGGCCTTCCAACTACGACTTGAAATCCAGCTGTGATAAAAGATCATTACATTCGAGTACGTAGAAGCTTTCGTAACTTTTACACGTGGAAAACGCCATAAGCAAAGTCAAAAGACAGTTAACTGACAAACGAAGAGAAAATATTTACAACGCCTGTTACAGATAAAAGGCTAATAGCATTAATATATGAAGAATTGTGAAATGGGGAAAATGTGGAAATCAGATAGAAACATGGACAAAAATAAGAACAACTGATGGAAAAAAGATATAAAACTGATCCTTAAACTTATGAAAAATGCTCACTTCATTGGCTATAAGAGAAATCCAAATTATAGTTACATCGAGGACAAAATTTCATAGAAATGTACACGAGAAGCCTTGAGTGCATGTAAAAACTTGGTGAGGTCAGAAGAAGGTCTGTGATTTAGTTGAAAGTGGTGTGTTAACGTCAAGCTCCTGGCTTCAATCACTGTACTTGGGTTATGCAGGATGTTATCTTTGGGAGAAGCTGGATACACTGTACTACTTTTCAAAAACCTTACAAAAAGGGGCGCCTGGGTGGCTCAGTTGGTTGAACGCCGACTTCAGCTCAGGTCATGATCTCAGAGTCCGTGGGTTTGAGCCCCGCGTCGAGCTCTGTGCTGACGGCTCAGACCCTGGAGCCTGCTTCGGATTCTGTGTCTCCCTCTCTCTCTGCCCTTCCCCAACCACACTCTGTCTCTCTCTCTTTCTCAAAAATAAATAAACATTAAAAATTCCAGGTCAACAGTATAGGGGAAATCCATAAAAATGAATACAAGCAGAAACAAACAAACCTGACTTATTCCAAATAAATCACATAACCACGCTGAATGAGCCTTAAACTCTGCGTCATAAATTTGGGGTTCCCAAGTGGTATTCTGAAACCCTCCTCTGGGTATGGTAGGTTGAAGCAAAGGAATCAGTATAATGCTGGTTTGGGATCCAGATTCGTCACTACAGGAGAAGAAAAATACAAACACGGAAAGCTAGAAAGAGGCCTCCGAAGATTACCGTGGCATCGGGCTGAATCGGAGGTTTGGGCATGAGCTCCTGGTTTTTTCACTGTACCTGGAAATCCACCTACGTATGTCCTGGCTCTGTCCAATCAAGAAGTCCCAGGGGCACGAGGGGCGCACCTCGCACCCAGAGCCCCGTGAAGAAACGGGTAACTCCAGGGCTGCACAGGGACAGTACGAGATGAGCCTAGAACGTCTTGTGGCCGAAACCGCAAAGGGATAGAAAAAAGGACGGAACCGTGCCCATGGGGCAGGACCGTGGCAGAGAGATTCCTGCTGGTTAAAACCAGCTGAAGCAAAAAACAACTGAAGCATCCTAACAATGACAGCAATGTGTTTAGAGACACTGAATTAAATGGGGCGCCTGGGTGGCTCAGTCGGTTCAGTGTCCGGCTTCAGCTCAGGTCACGATCTCACAGAGCGCGGGTTCGAGCCCTGTGACAAGCTCTGTGCTGACAGCTCGGAGCCTGGAGCCTGCTTGGGATTCTGTGTCTCCCTCTCTCTTTCCCCCTCCCCTGCTCATGCTCTGTCTCTCTCTCAAAAATAAACAAACATTAAAAAAGAAAGAAAGAAAGAAAGGAACACTGAATTAAATAAAACTCACAAGGCAAACTAAGAACACCAGCACCTGGAGGTTGGATTTCCCAGCTGTCAGGACCCTGAGAAATAAAATGTGTGTGGTCTAAGTCAGGCAGCCTGTGGTATTTTGATATGGCCACCGAGGTGACCAACGCTCAGCGTCACATGGTGATTCTATATTTAGCGTTTGGAGGAACTGCCCAACATTTTCCAAAACAGCCGCGTCATTTTCCATTCTCACGGCTGTGTGGGGGTTCCAGTGTCTCCACTTCCTCACCAACACTTGTTATTATCTCTCTTTTTAAGTCACTGGCCACCCTGAGGGCTGCGAAGAAGTATCTCAGAGTGGGTTTTTTTTGTTGTTTGTTTTTTATGTTTATTTGTTTTTGAGAGACAGAGAGAGACAGAGTGCAAGCGGGGGAGGGCAGAGAGAGAGGGAGATGCAGAATCCGAAGCAGGCTCCAGGCTCCGAGCGGTCAGCACAGAGCCCGACATGGGGCTCAAACCCACAAACCGTGAGATCATGACCTGAGCCGAAGTTGGACACTGAACTGACTGAGTCCCTCCCCCAGGCGCCCCTGATTGGCGTTTCTCTAATTGATATGGGTCACGCCTCCCATGCTTATTGGCCCTCTTTGTTTCTATTGGGAGAGATATCAATCAGATCCTCTGCCTGGTTTTTAATGGGTTATTTGCCCTTTTCTCTTTGAGCCGTAGGAGTTTTTTACATAGGCTGCGTACAAGTCCCTTATCAGGGAATCGATTCAATTTGCAAAACTCTTCTCCCCAGCGGAGTTTTGAGCAGAGGCAAACGTGAACTGATTCCGTACTTTGACACAGTCCCTTCGACAGCAGAGGGTGAGGAGGGTAGGAACAGGGAGCCGGTGCGCCACCGCCGCCAACCTAGCGCCCTGACCATGGTGGCGGCCTGTGGCTTTTGTCATTCTCAGGAAAGGATTTGCAGAGGGAAGGGCCGGAGCGGGCTGAGCAGGACTCCGGTGTCGCCTGGCCTGGGCGCCTGCAGAGTGGGGGGGCGCCTGCTGGGGCAGCAGGGCGGGCGGAGGGGAGGTGCTTGGGAGAATCCGGAGCTGCGGCAAGTGTGTGCCTGTCCGATGTTTCCTGAGCGCGTGAAGGCTGGTCTGCCTGCGTGCCCATCCGCCGCCAGCCCCCGCCCGCACACCTTCATCCCTCAGGGGAGCAGGTGCAGGGCAGGGAGGTGTCTCGCACACGCAAGATGGTAAGTATGGGAGGTGACAGGTGTGTAAATTAGCTCGATGTGGCAATCATTTCACAATGTGTGCATGTGTCAAAACATCGCGTCATACATCTTAAATACAGACCATTTTTACTTGTCGAGTATACTTCAATACAGCTGGCAGGAAAGAAGGAAGGAAGGATGGAAAGAAGGAAAGAAGGAAAGAAAGAAAGAAAGAAAGAAAGAAAGAAAGAAAGAAAGAAAGAAAGAAAGAAAGAAGGAAAGAAAGAAGGAAGGAAGGAAAGAAAGAAGGAAGGAAGGAAAGAAAGGAAGATATAAGAAAAAGAAAGAAAAAGAGAGAAAGGAAGAGAGAAAGAAAGAGAGAGGGAGGGAGGGAGGAAGGAAAGAAAGAAAGAGAAGAAGAAAGAGAAAGGAAGAGAAAAGAAAGAATGAAAGAAAAGGAAAGAAAGAAAGAAAAGAAAGGAGGAAAGAGAGTGAGGGAGGAAGGAAGGAAAGAGGAAAGAAAGAAAGAAGGAAAGAAAGAAAGAAAGAAGGGAGGAAAGAAAAGGGGGCGCCTGGGTGGCTCAGTCAGTTGAGCGTCCGACTTCGGCTCAGGTCATGATCTCACTGTCTGTGGGTTCGAGCCCCACGTCGGGCTCTGTGCTGACAGCTTGGAGCCTGGAGCCTGCTTCGGATTCTGTGTGTCCCTCTCTCTCTGCCCCTTCCCCACTCATGCTCTGTCTCTCTCTGTCTCAAAAATAAATAAATATTTCAAAAAAAAAAAAAGGAGGAAAGAAAAGAAAGAAAGAGAAAGAAAGAAAAGAAGAAAGAAAGAAAGGAAGGAAGAAGGAAAGAAAGAAGGAAAGGGAAAAGGAAAGGAAAGGAAAAACAAACGCAAAAGAAACCAGATTCTCCCAGACGAGGGTCACACAAGGGTCCTCAGCCCCACTGGCGGTCAGGAAGAGCCCTGTCCCCAAGTGTGACAATTGAGACTTAAATTATTTTCTGATTTGATTCCAAATTCTCCTGGGACAAACTTTTCAGAGCTGGCCCTTCGAGAAAAATCTTGGGCCGAGTTACTGCGTGTCAGTAGATTTGTCTGTGATGTCGTCACAACCCCAGAGCACCTGGCCCTCCTGAAGTCCCGTGCTACTGTTTGTCGTATGGCCACTCCTCCTTTAAGATTAAAAAAATAAAAAGTCTGCAGGTCTATCTACGTGTGTACATAGGCCTACACGTCCGTGCGTATGCCTATTTATACGTCTGTAAGTATATCCATTCGTCCAGCCATGTTATCCTGTGTCTGTATGTCTGTGTCCACATGTCTGTCCACAGCCCCACGCTAGCCATACATCGGTGTCATTACCCGCATCTTTGAGTAGAGCTGCTTAGAGCCATGAGTTCTGGTTTCCTGCAGCCGGGTAGTGCCGTTTCGAGCTTTGGATGCAGTTAGGTTAGAACCCAAGAGAGGGTGAGAGACATTCCTGGCGGGGGTCCAGCCCGGGCAGAGGCCCAGAGGTGACCGCACAAAGCTGATTCTGGGGCAGTGAGTACACCAGCTTGGCGGGATCCGGTGACAAGCCCCGTCTTCAGCTTTCTGCCTGCCGGCGCCTGGCACCGTGCGTGGCCTCTGCAAAGTGTGTCCCCGCGGGCCGGCGGTGAGTGGAGGACGAGGACAGAGAGGCGGTTCGGAAGGGTAGGTCGAAGGCAGATGACGGCCCGCGAGCCGGGAACCATGGGGAGCCATGGATGGTTTTAGAGCCGGGGAGTGAAGGCAGTCAGGAAGCTAGGGTTTGGGGGACATTGGCCAAGAGGTGGTGAGTGGTCACAGCCGCGACGTGGGAGGCGCACTGCTCCGATGCTTCCTGGCCGTGTGGCCTTGGAAGGACAGAAAGGAGGCCAGGGCAGGAGGGGAGAAGGCTGCGTGAAATATCAGATGGTCCTTGATTTGCCCCGAAGTAACTTTCTAAAGCTGCGAGGGTGCCCTTGTCCCGCTCTGCACACCCGTGGTGAGCCGGACCCGTCCGGGAAAGGAAGGAGAAGGAGCCCCCCCCGTCCCCCCTTGGCACCAACATCCGTCATCTCTGCCGTGTGTTAGTCATAACCTGTGAACGCGTTCTGTTACAGAAGCCTCGCAGCTCCCCAAGAAGTCCTCACGACTACTATTCCTATTGCGCGGGTGGAGAAACTGAGGCTGGAGCGGGAGACGTGAGTTGCTCAGATCACTCAACCGGGAAGGGTCCGAACGGGAATTTGAATTCAGGGCCGCCGCACTGGGGGCGCTGTCCGTGGTCTCCGCCACCAGAGGGCGCACTCCGCCGTTTCTCAACCGCTTCCCCGTGTGACCGCGTTTTCTGCCTCCCTCCTAAAGGTGCCAGGGGCACTGGCTAGAGACAGATCGGGCCCCGCGTCCCCCACTCCAATCCTCATGGGCTGGGTGGGGGGCTTTGGCTAAAGCGACGTCACCATTCTGTGCCTCAGTTCCATCATCTCTAAAAACGGGGCAAGAACAGGACCCATTTCATAGGGCTACCTACCGGGATTCAGCAAGACCCTGGCACAGCACCTGAAGCTTAGCAGGACTCAGTTACTGTTACTCGTCGGCACTGATGTCTTCTAAGTGTCCTGTATTTGTCTAAAGCCGCTCCCCCGAGACTTCCGTGTGACATTTCCCGTTGGCGTTTGGTGCAGCCGCCCATTGTGGAGCGCGCAAGTGGGAGCAAGGACGGCAGCATTCTCACCGGCCGGACAGCGTGGGGTGAGAGGAGCATGGAGGCGGGGGTCCAGACAGCCTTGTTTCAAACCCCAGTTCCATCGTTTGGTGGCCGTGTGATTTTGAGAAAGTGAACTCACCTCTCTGAGCCTCAGTAAAAAGCAGATAACAATCACCTACACCATCTAGGCTTGTCCGGAGGTCTGTGCGGTGCTGGGCACTACAGAAGCCCTGTCGTAATGGGACCCTCTCCCATCCTGCCTCCTAGTGCCACTCTGTGTGCCCCGCAGCTTGCTCCGGGCCCCACACAAAGGGGCAGACCTCACGTCTCAGGATCCTGGCCTGCCCCCCACACCCTGACCCCTACCCAGGTGCTACCCGCATCACAGCCAGCTTCTGAGGTCCCCACCGCCCAAAGTGCCCATCTATGCCAAGAGAACGGGGCTCCCCAGGCAGAGAGGGCACGCCGCTCGGGCTCAGGGATGGCCCAGTCAGTGCCTGGCAGGCCGCCTGCTGTGACAGCATTGTCCCCGTGCGGGCCCTCTGATCCTCCCCGTGGGTCATATGATCCCCCGTGGGTCATATGATCCCCCGTGGCCACTGCTGTGCCGGGTCACTCTGGATGTGCTGCATGTGACCATGGAACCATTCCGTGTGCCCGCAGACTCGCCCCCTGATAACAGCTGACACCCACCTGCTGAGCGCTTGCGGATCCCAAGCATCTGATACGCATTTTCTTCTCTGATCTTTGCCACAAGTCTAAGAGACCCAAGGGCCCTTCAGCCTGTCTTACAAGTAGACAGCAGGGGCACCTGGGGGGCTTAGTCGGTGAAGCGGCCGACTTCGGCTCAGGTTATGATCTCATGGTTCGTGGGTTCGAGCCCCGCCTCGGGCTCTGTGGTGACAGCTCAGAGCCTGGAACCTGCTTCAGATTCTGTGTCTCTCTCTCGTCTGCCCCTCCCCCACTCATGCTCTATCTCTCAAAAATAAACTTTAAAAAAAGAAAAGAAAAAAACTCCGTGCTGGCGAGCATGCAGGAAATGGACATTCCCTGATGCGCCGTTGCCGGTGGGAGCGTGGACCGCCACAGCCTCCTAGGGAAGTATCTGCTGGAGTCTCTCAACATTTATTATTATTATTTTATTATTTTCTTAATGTTTTATTTTTTTTTGAGACAGCAAGAGACAGAGACAGAGTGTGAGCAAGGGAGGAGCAGAGAGCGAGGGAGACACAGAATCCGAAGCAGACTCCAGGCTCTGAGCTGTCAGCACAGACCCCGATGTGGGGCTCGAACTCACGAACCATGAGATCACGAACTGAGCTGAAGTCAGACGCTTCACCGACTGAGCCAGCCAGGCGCCCCTAGGAGTCTTTTATAAAAATTCAATGAAATTTTTGCATGTTGGGATACCGACATGCATCTGTTTGCACCTACCTGCTCTCAACTGGTTGTCCGGGGCAGGGCAGGGCAGGGGCAGGGTAGAGGGGTGGTGGGTCCACAGAAAGGCGCAGGACGGCAGAATGAATTTCACGATTCATTGTATTGGCTTTCAGACCGTAATCACCGCTCTTCCTGCCCTTCCGATAACAAAAGAAACAAACGGAATGACCTTATGTGTACAAACGCACGCCTCCTTCCCCCCTGGATCCTCGCTCCGGTCCAAGCGACCTCACTCCTTGGCTTATGACTGTGAAGGTCGGGGTTATGTGTCAGCGTGGCTGGGCTATAGTTCCCGTAGAGCTAGTTGTTAGAATTCTATAGACGCGGTTCAAGTCCATAATCGGTCGGCTTCAAGCAAAGGAGGCTCTCCTGGCTCCTCCGGGTGGGTCTGGTCCCATCTGTCGAAAAGCCTTACGAGCAGACCCGACCGATCCCCAAGGAAGAAATTCCATGAGCGACGGCTCACGCCCAGGACTTTCCAGCCCGCCGCCCCCCACAGTCTCGTACCTCCGAATCCCCATCTCCTCCTGGTTGTTCCTGGTTGAACCCCGGCGGACACAACGCCCCTGGAGAAGCTTTTTTGCAAACGCACCAGGAGACGTGTAAGAGAGACGGCATTGACAGCAACGACCCGGGAACAACCCACGTATATCCGTCGACGGAAACGCGGCCCGCAAACCCTGGTACGGTCACCCAATGACCACGACCGAGCGCTCAACATGCGTGAGCTGCGGCCACTCGGGACAGCAGGCATGAGGCCCATGAACAGGAAGGCGAAGGAAGAATATATAAAATACCGCTCAGTCTCCATAGAGGCCAAAGACAGGCAGAACCAAATAAGCCACTGCTTAGGAAAACGTATAGAGTGATAAATGCATACGTGTACACGTAATGTCGATATAATATACGTTATATTATACTCATGTATCCCGTGCGTTATAATATGCCACGATATATAACAATTTCTTATATCCTGTGCATCAAAGAAAAGACATAAGAAATAATACATGTATATTTCATATATATATGAAACAAAGTTTTATACAGATGATGGGAGAATGATTTTTTTTACAGTTTATTTATTTTTGAGAAGAGAGAGAGAGAGTGGGGGAGGGGCAGAAAGAGAGGGAGAGAGAGAGAATCCCAAGCAGGCTCCATGCCGTCAGCACAGACTCCCACGCGGGGCTCCGTCTCACAAGCCAAGAGGTCAAGACCAGAGCCCAAATCCAGACTCAGATGCTCAACCCACTGAGCCACCCAGGCGCCCCTGCGACGGGAGAATGATTTAAACCACCATCCAGTTGATGGTGATTTCAGGGACTCCGAATGTCCTGATAAGGTTCTGTTTTTTAATCCGAACGCAGGGTGTTTGTGTGTTAATTGTATTATTTGAGCTGTACATAAAGAACTATTTTCGCCCCAGTTTGCATATAAAATAGAGTCCACCAGAAAACATTTTTAAAACCGAGGCAAGCAAGCAAGTAAACCGTAAGCCTCCATTGGAAGGGGAAGCCCGGGATCTGTGGAGAACGTTGGTGGAGGCTCCCCACGCGTGCTCCGGGGACAGGAAAAGGTTCTAGAACACGAGGGAGGCACCAGGCGGAAAATCGCAGAGCCGGGTGCCCTGCTCTCCGGCCTCAGCCCTTGTCTCTCAGTTCAGAGTTCCAAGCCCTGCACACCACATATAATGGCTTCCCTGAGGCAGCTGCTGGAGCTCGGGTGGGGAGAAAAGCAGATTTTCTCTCTCCGAAGAAGGAGGAGAAGGGGGAGGAGGAAAAGGAGGAGAAGAAAGAAACACAGGACGTTGAATGGCTTCGTGGAAATAACCCCCGGGGGGATCCCACCAGCGGCCCACCCACTCCGCCGCTGCAGGACCGTTCGGGGTTTCTGATTGTTGCGTATCTTCTCGCGCTTAGCGCGTTGCCCGTATCTTCTCGTCTTCACCGCAGACGCCTCTGGAACAACTCTGGGGGCACAGAAGGCACACGTGTTTCTGAGGCTCTTACGCTGGACGTGTATCAATTGCCAAGTCACTTTCTAGAAGGATCACTCCAACGGAGGCTCCCCCCCGCCCCCCCCCCCGTAAAATGTCAATGACAACACTTCCCTCTGGTAATCGGGCTGCGGGGAGAGGTAGTGAGCGCCGCGTCCGTGGGGGAGGTGAAGCAGGTGTGATAGGACTCCTCGCTCAGGGCTGCTGGCATCAGGAGGCGACTTGGGTTGGTCGCAGGTGAGACTCAGGCGCCCGGAAGGAACCTGCCAAGTCTCCGGGCCTCTCTGACTCAGGCTGAAACCTCTAATTCTCTTGTTCCTCTCTGACGTTCCTCGTTAAGCCTCACTACTTCCGCTCACGTTCCCCAGGTCCGTGCACTGTGTCCGGAGCTCCCGCCATGCCCCTGGGCCTCCCGAACAGGGGTGCAGAGCGTTGGGTGGAACCGGCCTGACCTTTGGAGTGATGCTGTCTCTCTCGAAAATAAATAAATATTTTTAAAGAAAAGGCCTTTCCCAGACTGGGAAATAGGCCTTAACCCTGATCACCGTCCGCCAGAGCAAGGGCAAGCCACGGGCTGTGCCCCAGGCCCATTTGTCTCCCCTCTCTGTGCCCCATGAGTCCTTTCCTCCCTCGGCTCTTTCCTGGGGTGTCCCAACACACACCCATCCCCCTCACCACCATCCCCCAAGTCCCAGCCCTGGGAGACCAGAGATAGTGATCGCTTGCACAGCAGACCTAGGACGGTGACACAGTGTTTCTGCTGCTGGCGGCTGGGCCACGGAGTACCAGTCAGGGCCCCTTAGGGACGAAGGACTTTGGCTCCGAACTCAGCAATTTTGGAGCTACTTCCCCAAGCAGCAGGTGGCCTGGGGAACAGCTGACCCCAGAGCGGGCTCAGTCCTTCCCCTGCACAGACACTAGCCGTGGGCACCCCTGGGCTGGCTGCCTGTCCACGGAGGTGAGCTTGGCCTGCGCCCTGCTGGGATGGGCTCCCAGCAGGTGAGGGGCTCAGGCATGATTGCAGGATTTGTGGAAGAGTGGCCGCAAGGATGCCCTCCATGGAGGGAGTGTTCACGCAGCCATAGGGCCCAGGCCTTCACACACACTGTTGGATTTCATGTTGTAAGGACTCCGTGTGGTAGGTACTAGTATCATCCCCATTTTTCAGGGAAGGAAAGTGAGGCTCTTTGAGTGTGTTTACCAAAGGTCGCAAAGAAACCAGACGCTCCGAGATTCCAAATATATCATGCGCTGGGCCGCAGTGTCATCCGTGTCCCAGAGTGGGGACCCGGGGGTATGCTGTCTTTGAAGGTAAGCAAACCGGCGCGGGGCGGGCGATGGAGGTTGGGGGAAGGGGACGGAGCGTGGCGGGGCAGAGTGGGCCGGGGCGCAGGAGTAGGATTTTGTCAGGTGGAAACGGGAAGTGTGGCATCCCGGGTAGGAGCTCAGAGGTGCTGGCCGCGTGTAAGCAGCAGGGTGTCCGGGGAACGGGGAACCCTTCCCGGGCCAGGGCGGGAGGGGGCGGCGGCAGGGGGTACCAGATGAGGTCATGAAGGGCGCGAGGGCTGGACGCCGCGGGGCCGCGAACGCCGCCCGCAGGCGCGGAGGAGGCGGGGCCTCCGGGGAGCCAGGCGGAGGCGTCGGACGTGCGAGAGCGGGGGGCGGGGCGAGGCCGCGAGGCCGCCCGGGAGGGGACCCCCTCCGGCTCCAGCCCGCCGTCCTGCCGGCCCAGGTTCGGAAAGACGGCCCAAACCCGAACCTCCCCAGGGGCTGGGGATCGGGGAGGGACACGCGTAGAGCACCGACTCCCCTGTCTTGACTTATTTGCCTTATGTTTCTTTTAAAAGCGAGGCTAACAGAGGGAGTGCTGACCCCAATCAGGAGGTCTCGCGAACAGAGGCATTTCAGGCCGGGCAGCCGGAATGCTCGCGGGACCTGCCTCTCCTGGGGCCCTCTCAAGCTCCCCTTATCGCCGCCGATTTTAGCATCGGGGAGTAAAACTCCTAGTTTCATTCTCTAACTGCCCCCCTCCGGCCTCCTGCTGTCTTTACCCTTCAGGTTTTATCTCAGCTTCCGCTTGAGCGGCAACAGTGGAACCGACAGCCTGGGAACTGAAAGGAGGGCAGCTGGCAGGGAGGAACCCCGAGACCTCCCCGGCCCCTCGCGGGAGCCTGTGCCTTTAAGGGCGGGGGCGGGACCAGCCTTCGGGGCGTGTCCTTGGGCGGGGCCACCGAGGGCGGGGCCGGGGTGGGCGGGGCCGGGGCCAGCCGGGGAAGTGCGCTCGGCTCTGCAGCGGGCCGGGCGCGCAGCTCCGCGACCACAGGGGCGGAAGGGCCGGCTGCGCGGGCCGGCGGCGGCCGGGGACCGGGAAGGCCGCGAGGCCCGGCGGGATCGAGGTTCGGAGTTCGCGGGTCCGAGCCCCGGCCGGAGGTAAGCGGCGCCTCCTCGCCGGCCAGGGCGCCGCCGGCGGGCCGGGCGCCCAGAGTTCAATTTCTCAATCTCTTCCAAGACTAGGAAACAACACTCTGATGTTCCCGGGGTCTCGCACCTAGAAAGTGCAGCCGCAGATGGGGTCGTAGCCCAACTTCCTGTACCCGCCTCTTCCTATCAGGGCTGCAGATCTAATGAGCGTTGGGCTCCGAGCAGGCGTTATGTACAGAAGGCGCTCGATAAATGCTCCCTTGTGAATGAGTACCAGAAATCCGTCGTCCGTAGAGAGGAGGCACGGCCCGACCCTCCAGTTGGGGACACCAGAGATGCAGACATTTATTGAGCTCTTACTGTATGCTCCAAATGGGCCGGCATTTGTCTTCATTTTGCAGATACCGAATCAGAAGCTCAGAGAGGTGAAGGGACCTCCCCAAGGCCGCACAGCACTCCTAAGTGGCCGCGACCGGATTGGAAAACCTGCAGTGTCCGGTTCCAAGTGGTGCCAAGTGAGGTTCCGGAAAAGGAGGAGAGGGGAAAGTCACCAGGTAAGAGACCAGCGTAGGGACAGGCCCTTTCTGCCCCCTCCTCTTCCCATCTCTTCTTCTGGGGCCCTCCTCCTCCCCCTCCTGCCTGGTCAGGTCATTGAGAAACATTTGTGTAAAGAATGACCAAAAAAAAAACAACCAAAAAAAAAAAGCCCCGCGTTGTTTTCTGGACTTTGTGTCTAGTGACAGCAAAAACAAAGCACACTCACACACGACATGCGGAGAAGCCAAAAGAAGGAAGCTGTTGTGTCCAGAACTTGGGTTTTTTTTTTCCAGTTTGATTTCCTCGGGAGGAAATGAGGCTGGTTTTAGCTCCGTTGAGCTAAAACGCAGACACTAGAACCCGGCTCAGCTCGGCTGCTAACAGGCTGTGGGGTTTTGAGCAACTCACTTCCCTCTGGGCCTTGACTTCCCCATCCCCGGAGCTGTGGGCTTTGGGATCTCCTTGCCATGTGACTTTGGGCAGGTTAGGGAACTCCTCTGAGCCCGGCTCCCTCCCCCGGACAAGGGGCAGGGACAGGACATCTCCAAAGTTGACCTGAGGACTAGATGAGAGAGGGGCGGCGGCGGGGGAACAGACCTGGCGCTGGGCCCGGGTTCGCTGTCTGTAGGATGGAAATAATAATAGTGCTTTCTCTTGGCCAGTTCTGGGAATTCAGTGAGATCATGTGCGAGCAGGGCTTAGCTCACCGTAGGACCTGCGACAGCATTGCTCAGTCGGCTGGAATTGGTGGCCCGAAGGGCATGTCCACCCGCCAGGCGTTTGTTTTTGTTGTTCTGAGGGCCGGCCAAGTCCCCGCCACGGCCCGCTTCCCCTGTTTGTTTCACCCAGCTGGGCCCTGGAGCTGGAGTCCCAGGATTCCCCCTTCCAGCCCGGATGGTCCCGGCTCCGGCTAGGGGGTGGGCTTGGCCGCCCGAGGCCAGCGTCTCCATGGAGACGTTATCTGGGGGCTTAGGAAGGAAGAGTGAGTCGGGTCCCTCTGAAGAGCCTCCATCCAGAGAATGGGTTTCTACATTTGGCGTTCCTTTGGTGGGGGCAGGAGGGAGGGCAGCTCCTCAGCTGAAAAAGCTTTCAGTCCCCCGCTGCTGGGTCCTGGACGCTCCGGTGACACTGTCCCTCCTCACCTCACCCCACAGGCCGCCGGAGCCACCAGCTGTTGGCAGGTGAAACACCGCGCACGGGGAAGCGGACGGCCTGGGCCAGGCTCTGGCAGACGGCTGAGTGTGTGCTGGGTGTGGAGTTTGTTGTGCGTGCCCTTGATGGCGGCGACGGTGGCCGGGGCCGGGGGCCCTTTTCCGGGGGCCCCCGTGAGCCCCCTGTTTTCAGCCTCAGATGTGAAGCCGACCCCCACGGGAGACTTGTACGTCCAGGTAGGAAGCCGGCCTCGGCTGGGGGTGTATTCATCCAATCAACAAATATTTGTTGAGTGTGTGCTATGTGCCGGGTACTGATGGACCCTGGGATATACCAGGGAATGCTAAAGACAACACGCCCTGCCCTCACGGAGCCGACAGTCTTCTGGAAGGACAACAGATAAAGTAAACATGTAAACTTCAGGTGATAAGCTGTTCTGGGAGCCGTGAGGAAGACGGCGTGTTTTCAGTGAGTTCAGAGTGGGTGGTCACAGGCGGCTTCTGTGAGGAACTGACCTCTGAGCCAAGCCCCAAATAGAGAAAGGAAGTCACTTATACACACCTATCTGGAAAAAAGAACATTCCAGGCAGAGAGAACAGCAAGTACAAAGGCCCTGGGTCTTCGGCACGTTCCTGGAGCAGTGAGGAGGCCAGAATGGCTGGTACAGGGTGAGTGAGGGGGAGACTGTTAAGAGATGAGGATGGAGAGGTAGCGGTGGCCGGATTATAAAAGGCCATATAGGCTGAGGCAAGGAGCTGATATTTGTTTACAATAGCTGGGAGTCCGGGGAGAGTTTTAAGCAGAGTGTTGTCAGAATCTGATGTATGTCTTCAAAGGAGCTCTCTGGCTTCTCTGGAGAGAGAGGATGGAGAGGCGTGAGGGCGGCAGCAGGGAGCCAGTCGGGGGGTGCTTCTGCAGCTCCTAGGTGAGTGCTGGCGGTTGTGGGGGACAGAAAAGAAGCGGAGGGGTCTGTGGCAAACGTTGGGGACACGCTGCGTGGGATCTACAGACCGAGGAGATGGAAGGGCATGGTGGCGGGAGACAGAGATTTCTGGGGGGACGGTGGTGCTGTTGACTCGGACGCATGGCGGGAGGAGAAAGGGGGACGCCTCGGTGAGGCAGGAAGTCTCCCTCCAAGGCAGGGAGGGTGGAGGCCGTTGAGACCTAAGGCAGAGGACTGCTCATGGTGACCCCCTGGGAGTCCCTCACAACTCCCCCCCCCCCCCTGCAGGGGCTGGAGTCCCCGCTCCCAGGAGACTGGAATTACAAGCTCCTCCCTCTTGAACCGGAGGGCGAAGAGTGTGTAGCGCCCGCGCCAGTTTTGTGGGGCTGCGGAGTTCCTCCATGCCCACCCTCGGAGGCAGGCGAATGGGTACTTAGACCCATTTTACAGATGGGAAAGTGGTTTGCGGTTAGCACGGTTATGTGGCCTCTCGGGGCGGGGCGGGAAAGCCGGAATAACCTGTGGCTTGTGCCAGAGAATCTCCGAGTTACCGAGCGCTGAGGCCAGCAGCGTGGCGCGCTCAACACATCCTCCCCCAACCCTCCCCCGAGGTGGGGACGCGTCTCTGCCATCGATGAGGGTGCCGAGGGTCAGGGGAGGGGAAGCCCGAGCCGGGAGAGGGCTGCTACCTACTTTCCCGGGTGTCCTCAGTGACTCCGGGAGGAGGATGGGGAGGGAATGGGCAGGAGCTGGAAAGTCACCCACCCCAGACTCAGAGCAGGGCCACTGGGAGTTTGCTGCCCCAGGGAAGAGAGCCTGGACAGGCGGTGGCAGGCGCCCCGCTGGGCTCTGAGGGGAGGCATGACCTCCTTGGGGTGGAGGGGCAGGCTCCCTCTGGAGGAATGTGATTCTAGAGGCTGATTCGGGAGACCCGCCTGGCCGGCTGACTCAGCTGTCAGGGAAATGAAGACAAATCAGGCTGGGCGCCTCTCCCGGCATCCTCCCTGGCTGACCCTGAGGGCAAGGAGGAGGGAGGGAGGGCGGGCAGGAAGGGGAGGCTACCCCCCACCCCCAACCCGCCCCAGCTGGGCTGTTTCCCCAGGAGCTTCCGCCAGCCACTCTTGGGCAGAGCTGAGTTTGAAGCCACCCTTGGGCAAGTCCCTTTGCCTCTCTGGGCCTCGGTTTTCTCATCTATTAAATGGGAACGATTGTACCAACCTCCTAGGTCTGTCACAAAGACCGGGTGAGAGGGTGCCCCAACACAGTGTGTGGCCAAACAGTTGTGAGGACCTACTATGTGCCGGGCACCGTGCAAGACTTTGGTGGAGAGGGAGGCACCAGACAAGCGTGTGGGCCTACGAACCGCTGGGGATTTCAGCACACACGAGTGCTTGGAGGGGGAGCGCCCGGAGTGATGAGAATTTATAACCGGGGGGATCTGCCCTAGGCTGGAGGTAGTCCGGGAAGGCTTCCTGGAGGAAGCATCTGGGGACCCAAGAATTGGAGGATGGACAGGGATGAACGCGGAGAACAGAGCGGTGCCCCAGGCGGGAGGGAGAGCACGCACGCACAGTAGATACAGCGGGCTCAGTGTTGCATGGCCAGAGACCCAGCCGGCAGGGGTGGGGCCGTGGCCAGAGGGCTCTGAGACCTGAAATCTCCCCACCCCACCCCACCCCCCCGCACCCATGTCTGGTGTTGGTGGGAGTTCAGAGAGGGCCGGAGGGGGCGAGGCCGCGATTTGACCTGACCCAGTGGCTTTTCTGTAAGTGACTTTTCTGTAAGTGACGGTGCAACTTACACGACCTAAAGTTCACTTTAGTGAAGTCTCTGCGCCGTTGTTCAGCGCGCCCCCCAGCGGCACCAGCCCGCTCGCACCGTCCTGCGGCCGCCTCGGCCGTCCACCCCCGCCGGGGAAACCGCGGCTCAGTCCCCGCCCCGCCGAGTAACAACCCCCCAGCCCCTCCTCCCCCAGCCCCTGCCGCCTGCCGTCTGTCTCTGGGAACCGGACTAGTCCAGGCGCCTCCTAGATCTAGTGAGTGTGTGTCTTTCGGTGACTGGCTTACTGCACCGGGCGTGAGGCTCTCCGCGAGGGTCCCCCCGTGCGGTCCGTCCGGGGGGCAGCAGGTGGCGAAGCTCCTGCCTCCTGAAGGCTGAGTAGTCGCCCACCATCCCTCCAGGGCGCTGGGCTTGCTTCTTGACCCTCTGGCCGCCGCCAGCACAGGGCCGCTTGTGGACGCGGGTGTGCCAGGCTCTCCCCGAGACCGGGCTTTCTGTTCGCGTTGGTATATACCCGGAAGCGGATTTACCGGATCAAACGGTAATTCTGGCTTTTTTCCAGTTTTATTGAGATGGGATCGACATCCGGCACTGCCCTAAGGTGAAGGTGGAGGGCCTAACGGGTTCTGTGAAATCACGACAGTAAGTTAGTTAACATCTCTTGTCTCCTAGAGATGAAAGAGAAAGAAAGAAAGAGAGAGAGAGAGAGAGAGAAAGGAAAGGAAGAAAGAAAGAAAAAAAGAAAGAAAAGAAAAAGGAAGGAAGGAAGAGAAAGAAAGTAAAAAAGAAAGGAAAGAAAAAGGAAGGAAAGAAAGAAAAGAAGGAAGAAAGAAAGAAAAGAAGGAAGGAAGAGAAGAAAGAAAAAGAGAGAAAGAAAGAAAGGAAAGGAAAGAAAAAAAGAAAGAAAGAAAGAGGAAAGAAAGAAAAGGAAGGAAGGAAGGAAGGAAGGAAGGAAAGAAGGAAGGAAGGAAGGTAGGAAAAGATTTTCTCTCCCCCTCATGCCGAGAACTCTTAGGAGCTAGTGTCCTAACAGCTTTCATGCGTGCCGGACGGCGGCGCTACCTGGTCACCACGTGGCGGGCTTCGTCCCTGTACTGATAATTCTCCTCTTAGTTTTTCGGGGACCTTCCCTGCTGTTTTCCACGGCAGCTACACTGTCTTCCCTTCCCGCCAACAGCGCAGAGGGCTCTGATGTCTCCCCATCCTTGTCAGCACTTGCTACTTGCCAGATTTGTTCGCTTTATGTAGTAGCCAGTCTCATGGGGGGGAGGCGGTATGTACAAACCTTTTTTTATTTTTTGGTAACAATGTATTCATTTTTGAGAGATGGAGAGAGACAGAGCGTGAGCAGGGGAAGGGCAGAGAGAGAGGGAGACACAGAATCTGAAAGAGGCTCCGGGCTCCGAGCTGTTAGCACAAAGCCCGATGTGGGGCTCCAACTCACACACCGTGAGATCATGATCTGAGCTGAAGTCGGATGCTTAACCGACTGAGCCACCCAGGCGCCCCTCAAAGTTTTAACAGAAAGTTGGAGAAGCGGGAGGGGACTTCAAGGCTGCAGACAGTGCCTAAGCAAATACATGATGTGACAAAGGACACATGTCCGTCACACGGAGAGCTTCCAATGGAAAAATCTGGCAGTTTGAAGAAGGAATACAAATGACCGTTAACACATTTTTGAGGAGGGCGCTTGCCAAGTAATCAGGGACTTGCAGTTTGACTGACAAGGAGATTCCTACCGTGCTGGGCTGGACAAGACTTAGTGGCGGATAGTGGCGTGGATCCCGTTTGCCGTGGCTGGTGAGAGTGTGTATAATAAGTAGGGTCAGGGGTCGTGGATTTTGGCCAAACCCATCAGATATTTTTTTAATACTTTTTAATGTTTATTTTTGAGACAGAGAGAGAGAGAGAGAGAGAGAGAGACAGAGCAAGAGCGGGGGAGGGGTAGAGAGCGGGAGACACAGAATCTGAAGCAGGCTCCAGGCTCCGAGCCGTCAGCACAGAGCCCGACGCGGGGCTCGAACTCACAAACCATGAGATCACGACCTGGGAGTCAGCTTACCCGACTGAGCCCCCCCCCGGCGCCCCCAAACACATCAGATATTTAAGATACTTGTCCCTCTGCAAGAGACGCTGTCAGGGTCCCGCCCGTATCGTTTGGACGCTACCGGTTTGGTGGGCTTCTGTTGATGGCGTCGTCTTCTCGAACCGCCCGTAAGCCTGGTAGGCAGGAAGTGCTGGGGAGCCAGCGAGTGCCTGGCGGGAGTGGGTGTACAAATACCCCAGCTGCCTTGCCCTCGGGATTACGCTAGTCCACGGCGGGAATTGTCCAGCCCGGTTGTAGTCCGTACACCTCCCGAATACTTACTTTTTTTCTTAAAAAATATGTGTTTTTTTTTTCCAAATACTTATAAATCCTTATGTCCGGGTTGCTTCCGGAGGAACCCAGACTATGATCCACTCTGACTCAGCACTTTTACTTCTAGAATTCTCTCTTTCAAAATACTTTCACATGTACTCAGAGAATCACGTGCCAGGAAGTTTATTGTTGGAAATATCGAAAAATCAGACACACCCAAAGGCCCGCCTGCAGGGACATGTTACCTGCTGTATGTATCCTTTAGAGCAGGAAATATACTCCATCGATGTTAAAAAGATCGGCAGGGAGGGGCCCCTGGGTGGTTCAGTCGATTAAGTGTATCTACTCTTGATCTCAGGGTCGCGAGTTCAAGCCCCGAGTTGGGCTCCACGCTGGGCGTGACGCCTACTTGAAAATTGGAACATTAAAATATGTCAACAGGAAGCCTCACGGAGTGTGACGGTTAAGGACAGGGTTCTAGAGGCTCAAACTGACTGAGTCTCACCCCGGCTACCACTGAGTAGACCCTAGGACACTGCCTTGGTGTCCTCATCTGTATACCGGGCATGATAATAGTGCCTTCCTTGAAAGACTGTGGGGCAGATTAATTGAGATACGTTTTCAGCTCCTGGCATGGTGCCTGCCGTAGAGCAATTACTCGGAATGCTTTGACTTTTCTCAGCTTCTTCACTGTCACGTGTGCCGATGTGTTAACACACGGCCTGTATGTGAAGCGGTGAAAGCAAATTGTAAAAAGCAGAGAGTTAGGATGAACCCGTTTCTGTAAAACCAGACAAACTGTAACTGGATGTAGGGACAAGGTCGTGGTGCCTGTGAGGATACTCCGGAAACTCGCTCACGGCGGTGGGGACTTTGGAGAGAGGTGGGGAGAGAAGGGGGAATTTAGAAATCGTCATATATTCGTTTTTGGAAACAAACACATATTCGCGAATTACTTGTGTTCATTTCAAACACACGTTTGTTTAAAAAAGTTAAAGCGTGCGGTTGGCACTGGGGGAGGGTGGGGGAGGGTGGGGGAGGGTGGGGGAGGGTGGGGTTGGGCCGATGGAGCTGTCTTCGGGCGCTGAGCCGGTCCCGGCCAGCTGGCCTCGGGGTGTCCGCTGCTGACGCGCCCTCCTGCCCCTCCCTGCAGTGTCGTGACGTGTGCCGCGTGAACGTGTCCCACCGCTGTGACTTCATCAGGACCAGCCCTGACTGCCGCAGCGAAGGCGGTTACCTCAACTACCTTGAAGGCCTCTTCTGCCACTTCCCGCCCCACCTCCTCCCTCTGGCCGTCGCCCTCTACGTGAGGCCCTGTCTGGCCCTGTCCCGGGGAGCTGGCGAGCGGGGGGGCCAGTGGCCCGGGCAAGGCGTAACCCTCCTTCCCTCTCCGCCGCCCACCCCCACCCCCCCCACCAGGCTTTCTGGCTGCTTTACCTGTTTCTGATTCTGGGAGTCACTGCGGCAAAGTTGTGAGTTTGGCCTTGGGCTCACCGTCCAGCTTCCAGCTGGGAACAGAGTCCCCGGGAGGTTGGCATCCGGTGACCCTGTGGCTAGGGGAAGGATGTGGGCAGGGACCGCTTACCGTGGAGGCCCCCGCCGTTTGCTTTCTCTCCGCAGTTTCTGCCCGAACTTGTCGGCCATTTCCACCTTGCTCAAGCTTTCCCACAACGTGGCAGTATCCTTTCGTCCGGGGCAGGGACGGAGGGCAGTTGGGGGGGGACTGGGGGGGGTCTGGGAGCCAGGGTGGTGCGGCTCGTGGCCCCGGAAAGGTCTGGCCAGGCGGGGGGCCCTGGTCTGTGTCCCCTTGACACGCTGTCCTCATGGCGTCACCTTCCTGGCGTTTGGGAACGGCGCACCCGATATCTTCAGCGCCCTGGTGGCTTTCTCGGACCCGCGCACGGCCGGCCTGGCCCTTGGCGCTCTGTTCGGTAAGGGTGGCCCGGCTGGGGGGGCTTGGGGGGCGGGGTGCAGCGGGTGGGGGCGGGGCAAGCTGAGCGTGCTGCCCATTCCCCCAGGTGCGGGCGTGCTGGTGACCACCGTGGTGGCCGGTGGCATCGCCATCTTGCGCCCCTTCACGGCCGCCTCCAGGCCCTTCCTCAGAGACATTGTCTTCTACCTGGTGGCCGTGTTCCTGACCTTCACCGCGCTCTACCTCGGCAGAGTCACGCTGGCATGGGCGCTGGGTGAGCGGCCGAGGGGCCGGGCGGGTCGGCCGTCACCCAGGGCTGGCGGGTGGGAGGCACAGGGGGACGCGGGGGTGGGGGGGGCCGGCAGGGCACGGCGTCACCCTACTCAAGCTGGCTTGAGCCAAAAAACAAACAGAAAAGAGGAACGTATGGTTCAGATAGCCAAAGGGGGCAGGGCGGAGACTGGGGTGACGCGGTGGGCTTTCACGATGTCACGTTTCAGCGAGCAGTAGGGCCAGGCCGCTGGCCGAGGCCGTCAGGGTCCCTCTGCACACACGTTCCACTCATGGTTCAAGCGACGTGGACGGAGGCCCGATTTACAGAGGGTTATGGAAGCCGACGAGGGGCGCCGAGATGCAGAGACTTCCAGGGGTCCGTCAGCACAGTGGGAACCCCGGAAAGGGCAGGGAATGCCGGCCGGAGCCTCGTGAGGACTGGAGGTCTGGCCCTGGTGCCCCCAAGCACGAGCGACCGTCACAGAGGGTCCCAGGCCCTGCCAGAGACAGGGCACCACACCGGGGAGGTTCCGGACTCCCTCCTGCTACCACACGATTTGCTGGCGGGCCCCCTACTGGCCCACCCTGGCACTGCCCGAGCTCGGGGGCTGCCGTCTTGGGGCTCAGCTTCCCCGGGACGCAGAGCAGGACACCAGCCCTTAGCGCTCGAATCGGGTCCTGAAGGCCACCGTCTGTGCCAGGTTGTCCCCGCTTTGATTTCCAGACCGCGGGGGGCGGGAAGGGAAGACGGGCCAAGGAGAGCCGAGGGGCGCGGAGCGGGCTCCGGGAAACGGACGGGGCTGGGCTAACACAGGCCGCAGCCCCGGGCGCCCGCAAGAGACCCGGCAGCGCCCGCTCTCCGGGCCTGTGGCCGGGACGCCGCGCGGTGACGCCCGCCCCCTGCTCTGCAGGTTACCTGGGCCTGTATGTGTTCTACGTGGCCACCGTGGTCGTCTGCACCTGGATCTACCGGTGGCGGCGGCGGCGGAGGTCCCGGGTCTGTTCGATGCCCGGTACCCCAGGTGAGGCTCTGAATCGGGCTCCCGAGAGAGGCCGGTGGGGGGGGGGCGGCCCCCCTCCGCGCCCTCCACTTCTGCCTTCCATCTTCGGTGATCTCTTGGCACTCGTTCTCCTCGTTCTTGCCAATGCCCCCCCTCCACGCTTCGGTCTGTGCCGGCGAGGCCTCTTCCTCCTCCACGCCGTTTCCAGGGCGACATCTAAGAGCCATCACGGCTCACATCCTGTGATGCTTCCGTATACACAAGTATGTGCACACATGTACCTGACACACACGCGCGTACGCAGATATGTGGACAGCACACGTGCACACAGACACAGTTGCCCCTTGAACCACACGCAGGTGCCAGTGACTCCTCCTACAGGAAGTCTGCCGTGATTTTTCCTCCCCTCCCCTCTGTCCGCTGAGCCTTCAGAGTTCAGTGCACATCACCCCTGTGCTGTCTTCTAGACGCATCATAGCCCGTCAGGCTGGAGGGAAAGGGGGAAGCGAGGCCCGGAGAGGGCCCCGAGGTCAGGCAGAGGCAGCGCTAGGGCTGGCCGGGACTCCTCCTCCCTGGAGCCAGACCGTTGGGATCTCAGGCCCGTCTTTGCCGGGCTCGGGCCGTGAGCGTTCCCGAGGACTTCCAAGGAAAGTCCCGGGCTGAGAAAGAAAAGTAGGACGGGTTCCAGATTCTGAAAAGGACCAAACCGAAGTCGGCCAGTGTTGGAATTACATCTTCGAACACCCTGAACGTTACATTTGAAGGTGTGTCGTGAGTTAGGCTTCCTCACCCGGGAAGAATCCGGAGCGCGTGTAGGGATTCCGAGAGATCCGAGGTCTAGACGGCCTGGACACCTGTGCCCTGACAAGCGCCCTGTCCCGGGGCGGCCCTGCCCCGGGGCGGTGGCGGAGGGCGTCCGGGCGCCCCGGCCGGCTGGCCCGAGACACCCCTCTCTCCCGCAGAAGTGCTCTCAGATACTGAGGCGGAACCGGTGTCTTCCAACAGCTATGACTACAGTGAGTCTGGCCTCCGTGCCCAGCGGGGGGTGGGGGTGCCAGGGCAGGGCGGGGGCGGGGGGGGGGGAAAGAAGGGGAGAGATGGGGGCATCCAGGCCCCAGGAGCGAGGCTCCAAACCGGCCTCCCCTCTCCCCGCACAACGGCCGAGCCGCCAGGCCCTGGGCTTTGCCTTCTCCCTGAGGGTGAGGAGGACAGGCGGGGAGGGGAGAGGGTTTCCCGGAGGCCGAGCCAGCCGCAGACCCCTGCCCCTCTTCCCCCTGCACACCCAGGTGAAGAGTACCGGCCGCTTCTCTTCTACCAGGAGACCACGGCTCAGATCCTGGCCCGGGCCCTCAACCCCCTGGATTACAGGAAGTGGAGGATCAAGCCCGCTTACTGGAGGGCCCTCAAGATATTCAAGGTAGGAGCGGGGACCCTGGAGCCAGGCCCGCAGCCACCCGACCTTCTCCAGCTAAATGGGGGGGGGGGGGAGGCGGCGCTGGTGTGTGCTGAGATGCCACACCCCCCGCCCAGAATAGATCACTTGGGACTTGTTGGGGAAACCGAATCCTTGAGATCGGCTGGTGGCTTGACCTGGGGCTCCGCCCCCACCGCGGAGGGAGGAGAGCATCTGGGACCGAGGGAGAGGGGAGGGGACCCCCTCCTGACCTGCCGGCGGGGGCCTGGGGCTGGGGCGAGGGAGCGGGCCAAGGTGAGCTCAAACGAGAACGAGATTGAGTTGTTCCGACCATTCGCCGCTTCCCTGGGCCCCGGCGTCCTGAGGTTTAGACCTGAGCGGGGCGCCCAGGCTGGGTTGCGGCTGCCTGTCACCACCCAGAGCAAAAGAGGCAGGGGTCACCTCACTGCCCATGTCTCCCCTCCCCCACCCGGAGAGAAGCTGGAAGTCGCCTACACAGAGACATTCTAGGCTCCTCTGTTCCAGGGGCCAAATACCGCACAGTTATGGGTCCTCCGTGGTGGCTCCAGTGCCATCATGACCGTGAGCCTCAGTTTCCTCCGCAGTAAAATGGGGAGAATGATATAGCGCCTTCCTTCTGGAGTGACTGTAATTGTGAGTTACCGCCGCAGCCACGCCGTGTGAAAAGCGGCCCCCCAAATCGCGCTGACTTACGAGGACAGTATTTCTTCGCATTGAAAGGCCTGAGGGCTGTCCGGGGGGACTTCAGGCTGTGTTCAGAGGTTCAGGTCCGCCCCCGTGTCTCATTCTGGGGCCCGCGGGTGCTGGGGATGCGCTCTGGCCTTGGCAGAAGAGGCCAAGGCCAACTTGGCGAGCATAGTGAAGTCTCTACTCCCATCACGTTCGCCGACAGCCCGTTGGCCAAAGCGAGCCACATGGCCAAGTTCAACAAAAGCGGGGCCGGGGGCAGTACATCCTGCAGACTCTAATCACTTGACGAAGCGTGTGGGTGCTGAACCCCGCTGCAGGAAGGGGTCGGAGCATGGGGAACAGTACCGAGCCTGTGCCGGTCGCTGCGACAACTTAATAAAAAGCAAAGCACGAAGGGCTGAGTACAGCACCTCGCGGCACTTCGCTGTACTCAGCATCACAGGTGCTGCATCTTTTACGAGTCGAAGGCTTGCGGCCGGCCTGCGTGTAGCAGGTCGCTGGGCGCCGCTTTTCCGACGGCGTTTGCTTATTCGTGGCCCCGTGGAACGTTCCGGCAATTCTTGCGATAGTTCCTGCTTTTCACGATGGTTCTGTGTGTCACGGTGATCTGCGGTCCGTGATGGTGACTCGCTGAAAGCTCGGGGTGACGATTAGCATTTTGTAGCCGCAAAGCATTTTCTAATTAAGATACTTAATTATCTTAATCTACAAAAAAAGGTACACGTCTGCCGACATGGGGCGACCGGCATGTCGCAGGCGGCAGTGCACTGGGAAACCAGACCGTGCATTTGACTCGCTTCATTAGGATACTCACTTTATTCAGGTGGTTTGGAACCGAACCCGAGATGTCTCTGAGATTTGCGTGTCGCGAGCACGCGGTACGTGTTGTTACTAATTTAGTTACTGGCTGAAAACACAAGGCGTGGAGTCAGTCAGCGCTGGCCCTGTATCCTGGCTTCCCATACCCTTCTGTGTGCCTTCGGAGAAGTTCCTTAGTCTCTCTGAGCCTCAGTTTCTTCATCTGGAAAGTGGGGAAAGAATAGTCCTATGCACCGGGTTGTTGTCAGGATCAGCGAATGGGGTGCCGTGGTCAGCTGAATAACGTTCTCCCCCTGCCCCCCCAAAGATGCCCACGTCCCGATCCCCGGAAACAGGACTATATTACGTTCCTGGCAAAAGGGATTTGCAGGTGCGATTAAGGATCTTGAGATGCAGAGATTATCCTGGGTTATCCAGGTGGGGCTGCTGGCATCCCCAGGCTCTTCCAGGGAAAGAGGGAGGCAGGGGGCGGAGTCGGGGTGGGCGGAGCTGGGGTGATACATGACCGAAGCAGGGCTGGTGTCACCGGGGGCCACAAGCCAAGGAATGCAGGCGGCCCCGGAAGCTGGAAAAGGCAAGGAAACGAATTCAAATTCTCCCGCGGAGCCTCCAGAAGGAGGCGCCGCCCTGCGGACACCTTGATTTTAGGAGCCGGTTTCCCAGAACTGTAAGTTCTTCCAGAACTTGCTAGCAGGCGCCCCGTTCTGGCAAAGGTGTCACAGGAGCAGTTTGAAGCCTAATGTAGGCGCTTAGCCTGGGCCGGCCCAAGGTCGGCGCCTGGGCAGCGACGGCCCCGGTTCTCGCGTCCCCGAGCCTACGCGCAGCCGCCCGGACGCAGGCCTCCCCAGTGACCCCCTCCTGCCTTCACACGCTTGACAGCTGCCCGTGGAGTTCCTGCTGCTGCTCACCGTCCCGGTGGTGGAGCCCGACAAGGAGGATGGCAACTGGAACCGGCCCCTCAACTGCCTGCACCTGGTGATCAGCCCGCTGGTCTTGGCCCTGACCCTGCAGTCGGGGGTCTGTGAGTACGGCCCCAGGCCAGCCTGCCTTCCCCCTCCCCACTTTCCGGGGTTTTCTCGCACCGCGGGGTGCCGGGTCGGCGGCCGGAATCCTGGACCATACAGCAGGCACTTCATATACGCTTGTGCCCCGAGGGACCCCGGCCTCCCACTCTCCCTTGGGTCTGTACTGCTGGCTCCCGATGGAGGCTGCAACCCGGTGGTCCTGGGACCAAGGCCAGCCCTCCGCTCATGTGCCTCATTTGCCAGCATTCAGATATTTGGAGGCTTCACGTCGGAATCCAGAAAGCCGGATTCTGGGCCTCGTTTCTGAAGGCAGAGTTGGCTGGTGCGGAGAAGGGCGTCCCCGATGGGGTGGGGGTGGGGGTGGGGGGGCTGCCTGCTGTCCCCTCCGTTGCCTCCTGGGGAATTCGAGTTTTCTCCGTCTGCTCCAGGCCGCCCTTGCCTTTTCCAGCTGCTCTGGCTAAAGAAACGCCCAGTATTAGCAGGCGTCTCCCACCTCCCGCCGCGCAGGCTTCTCCCTGTTGTCGGCCCTGAGTATCTCATGCTGCCATCCCTCTGTCCCCTGGGCATCACCTGGAGGTGGAGGCGGCAGGGCTCCGGTGGCGAACACATGCCCGGGTGTCGGCATGAAACAGCCGCCAGGTTCCCTGAGGGTTTCCTCCCTGATTTTGGTGGACGGGGGACTCGGTGAGACCGTCCACCAGGGCACGGTGTGACCCCCAGAGCTGAGAATGGCGCCCCCTGGGGGTGCCAGCTGTCTCGTTCCTCAGTCTTTCCTTCCCCGTTGAGCGCAAGGACCCAGCCCCAGGGCCTTGCTCTCTTGAGCTTTGTGGCTTCTGAAAAGAGTAGTTTCCGGGCATCAGTCATTCGCGAACCATCTTCTTGGTTTCTCCCCCCACCAACCCCCCCCACCCGTGTACTATCATAGCGGACAGTTTTCTCGAATCGGCTGTCTTTAAACTTCAATGTATTGTGAAGGAAACCGGCTTCATTGCCGACACGTGCAAGGTAACTGCAAAGATAAACACGATAAAAATTAGGCATCGGAGCCGGGAGCCTGTGTTCCATAGGGCGTTCGGCAGGCGTTGGGGACGTCACGGGCCCGTCAGCACCCGCGGAGACGGTCTCCGAAGGGGGAATCCCTCCCCCGAGATGTGATTGTGGCGCGTCTCGTCCACATACCGACACCGGGGAAATTCTGGTTCGGGCTAAAGCATTCGTGACCCCCTTCTGGGCTGAGCACTGTGTAGAGAGACCCCCGGACTCGGCTCCCTGCCGGAGGGGATGTCGTGTCTGCCGGTAGAGCCTCCCGGCCTCCTCCGTCTCTAGACCACCCCCAGAGCCCTCTTTCTAAAGCGTCACTTTCCATATGTTGTGGTCACTCCTCCACAGACTTCCATGGCTCCCCAGTGCCTCTTGGTACAAGTCCACACCGCCGCCCCCGGCCGCCATTCAAGCCAGCCGCCTTCCCCAGCCTCTCCTGCTCTCACGGGCGTCCGCCTGTCTGGCCGCCTCCCAGGCCAGCGCTCGCCTCTTCTCCTGTGGCCCTCGCGCCCTCTCTCTGCTTATGCCTCATCTTATCTCCCTCCCTGACCGCCCCACAGCCAGCCACCTCCTAAAATTCCCCTGAGATCAAACTTCGCAAATACAGAGAGAGGGCCCCTCACCCAGGCGTCAGGTTCCAAAGCCAGCATTACCAGCCCAAACCACGTTCGGTCAAAATTACCTCCTGGGGTTCACGCGCCGTACACGGGGGGCGCGGCTTGGCGTGCCTCGGCCCCCTCGCGTAAGTCTGACGCCGGCCGACGCCGGAGAGCCGGGGAGCTAGACCGAAAAAGGACAGGAGGAAAGTCTCGATGCAGGCGTCTGGGTAGCCAGAGCATCCACTGCCTTCGAGACCAGAGCTGACCCCCTGGTGGTGAAAAGGGCTGTGCGTGGAGAATTCCGGAGCGTGCTGCCTGCCTGTAGGTCGGGCTTTCTCCTTTTCGGGTTTTGATATGAAGCCCCTGGAGCTTTCACAACTTTTGCTGGGCTAGTGTGTGGCGTGGACTTATCAAGAGAGCAGGCGCTGGGCTCCGGGACCGGCGGGTCAGGGGTGGGATTGACCGTGCAGGTCGTTCAGTGCAGCGTCGCCCATCCATTGGCGATGCCTGGCTGCCGGGTGCCGCCTGGAGGCTTAGTTTGAAGAAGCAGCAGCATCGGGGTTGATTAGTGATGTCTGCATGGGTGTGGGAGAGGACGAGGGCAGTGAGTGGGCTTAACCCTGCCCATCCTAGTCTCACAGCACAGGGCTGGGGAGAGTCTGTCTTTCACGTGCCTGCCGCCTTCCCAGTGCGCCTAGCTCAACGCGAGGGCCCGGTCTTTAATTTCTCTGTCCCCTTGCAGTGCCTGGGACGGCACTGGGCACACTGCGTGTCCTACAATGGAGCATAAGCGGGTTCCGTCCCTGGGTCTCTCTCCCAGCCCCCTCGCTCATTCTGGGGACAGCGTGTGCCTTCCGGGAGGAGGGGCCATGCCGAGCGGTGGAGAGTCCCAGCTGCCTTTCTTGTCTCTCTGCAGACGGCACCTACGAGATCGGTGGCCTCTTCCCCGTCTGGGCCGTGGTGGTGATTGTGGGCACAGCCCTGGCTGCAGTGACCTTTTTTGCCACATCCAACAGTGAGCCTCCCAGGTTTCACTGGGTAAGAATCCCCAGTTCTCCAGGGCGGGCGGAGGGACTCTGGAATCGACCGGAAAGATGTCCGTTCATGGCCCCAGGGCAGTTAGGCCAGTGATCACTTTCCATGATTTCTTTAAAGCCATTCGTGATGTTGTTGTTGTTGTTGTTTTTAAGTTTGGTTTGAGAGAGAGAGTGTGTGCGCACGCACGAGCGGGGACGGGGAGGGAGAATTCTAGCGAGGCTCGAACGTGCGAACGGTGAGCCGAAATCAAGAGTCAGACGCTTCAGTGAGCCGCCCGGGTGCCCCACGCTTTTGACAGTTTTGTACCTGTTCGAGATTCTTTCTTTCTTTTTTTTTTTTTAATTTTTTAACGTTTTTATTTATTTTTGAGAGACATAGAGACATAGTGTGAGCAGGGGAAGGGCAGAGAGAGAGGGAGACATAGAACCTGAAGCAGGTTCCAGGCTCTGAGCCATCAGCACAGAGCCCAACGCGGGGCTCGAACTCACAGACCGTGAGATCATGACCTGAGTTGAAGTCGGCCGCTTAACCAACTGAGCCAACCAGGCGCCCCCTTTTTTTTTTTTTGTAACAGCTTTATTTTAATGAGGCGTAGTTCACCCATCCCGATGCAGTTCACCCCTGTGAAGGCTGGGATTCCGTGGTGGTCGTTACAGTCACAGGGTCGTGGGGTGAGCACCGCCATCAGCGTTAGGGCGTTTCAGCATCCAAAAGGAAACCCCGCACCTGTCGGCCGTCACTGCCTCTCCCTTCTGCCGCCAGCCCCGGGCCCCCGCCGGGCTGCTTTTGGCGTCTCTGGAGTCGCCTGTTCTGGACTTTTCACAGACACGTACACACACGCCATGTGGTCTTCTGTGACTTTGCATCACGTTTTCAAGGTCGTTCCGTGCGTTCGCAGGGATTAGCGAAATCACTTCTTTTCGTGGCTGGACACCGTCCACCGTGTGGACACGCCGCGCGTTTAGTTTACCCGTTCATCAGTGACGGGCGCGGGTCCTGCCTCCTGCGGGGATGTCACAGGTCACACTGCTGTGAACATTTGCGTAAAACTTTGTGTCCGGAGACTTTCGTTTCTCTCGGGTGCGTTCCTGGGTGAGACTGCGGGGTCGGCCGTTCCGTCTCACCTCGTGAGGAAGCGCCCGAGCCTGTCCTGCTGCCGGGAGCCCAGGTTCCGTCCAGGCGTGAAACGGTCCGGTGTCCGTGGTGGGGTTGTCTTTTCCCCATTCTCTCTGTCCAGAGTGGACTCTTCAGAGTTCACTTAAAATTTTCCTTTTTTTTTTTTTTTTTTTTACTATTTATCGATTTAAAAAAATTGCGGATTTGGAAGCCTCGGTCCCCAGTCCAGCACGATGTACCTTGAAGACATGGCGCTGAGGGACTGAGACTAGTGACGGAGGACCACGTGTCATGCGTGGCCGTGTGTACGGCGTGTCTGCAACAGGCAGGGAGGGAGTGGCCGCCCGGCACTGGAGGGAGGCTGGGTGGGCTGGGGAGTCGCTGCTCGTGGGGATGGGGTTTCTCCTTGTGGTCGTGGGACAGCATTGGACCCATAGCTGGGAAGCCGAAGAGAGCTATGACAAGAGAGTATCGCCGAGCTAACTCTTTATTGAGCAGTTACTGTGTGCCAAGCACTAAGTGCTTCGAATCCGTTAACTCATTTACGCTCCCGACAATCTCAGGGGGTAGGTACTCTGACCGTCCGGTTTCACTGATGGGGGGCCTGAGGCCATCTCCCCGCGGGGGACCGGATCCCCGGCGGGGACTGGCCTTGGCCCATCAGCGCACCGTTCCCTCCCCAGCTCTTCGCTGTCCTGGGCTTCCTGACCAGCGCCCTGTGGATCAACGCGGCCGCCACGGAGGTGGTGAACATCTTGCGGTCCCTGGGCGTGGTCTTCTGGCTGAGCAACACCGTCCTGGGGCTCACGCTGCTGGCCTGGGGGAACAGCATCGGAGGTGCCTCGGGGCCGGGCGGGCTTCTGGGCCGAGCGCAGTCCCTTCGCCGCCCTGGGCTCCCCTCACGGAGTGCGTGCGAGCAGGGGCGTCCGGGGCGGCTGCCCTCAGCACGGGCTCGGGCCCACTATTGTTTTGGCGTGACCATGACTGGGCGCAGGGGTGACGTGGCCTGCACTGTACCTGGGCCAGGAGACTCTAGGAGCCCTCGCCTCTTCCCCCTTGTCTGATGTGTGGACGTGCGGCTCCCCGTAGTTCAGGCAGGACGCGGAGCCCGTTGCAGCCAACCATGCCGAACGCGTACGCGGGTGTGCCACGTATGCGGGCGTCCACACCTGCACACGTATACCGTTCTTTCACAATCACCGCCAGGTGGGGTTGGCGAGGTTGTGCACTGCACAAGAGCATTCAGACGAGGAGTCAGGGGGGCTAAAATCTAGCTCTCCTTCCACTCACCTTTTGGGGTACCTTTTTCTAATTAGCACAGAGGTGCTACGTGTGCTGGCAGTAATGGCATGTCACACCCCCAGAGTTGCCCCGGGGGAGAGGGGAGGAGGGATGGGATAGAAAGAATTAAGGAGGGAATTACTTGTGTGGCCAGTGCCCAGCCGGCCGATGGGCATCCATCAGTTTTTGTTGACGGGATGACTGTGGGGAAGAAGGAGGTGTGAGCGACCAGAGGGCGTGGGGGGAGCCACTCACCACGATTCCAGGCGGGCTCTCTCTCTCTTTCTCTCTCTCTCTCTCTCTCTCTCTCTCTCTCTCTCTCTCTCTCGTTTCCATGCAGACGCCTTCTCGGATTTCACGCTGGCCCGCCAGGGGTACCCGCGGATGGCCTTCTCAGCCTGTTTCGGCGGCATCATCTTGAGTATCCTTCCGGGGGCCGCCCTCCCCTCGCCACTGGCGGCCCAGGCTCCGGGAGCCGTGGACGCGCTCCGTGCCCCACTCCTGGGGTCGGCTCTGGCCGTGCCCGCCGGGGCCGGCGACGCGGCTGCCCGAGCCTCAGCTTCCTCGTCTGTGAAGGGGAGGTGCTGAGCGGACCGGCCGCAGGAGGGCTGCTGTGGGGTCGGATGGGGAGCCAGAAGGGCTCGGTGCCCGGTGAGCCCTCAGCCGACGGCACTTCCTGTCGTCGGGGCGGCGGGCCTGCCAGCGGAGGCCCCCGCGCCCTCCGGAAGGCCCTCTCTTTCTCTCTCTCTCTCTCTCTCTCGCTTATGCGCGTCGTGGTCCGGGGATGTTAGGGGTCGGCAGACTTTTCTGAAAGGGCCGGAGAGGAAGTATTTTAGACCTCGTGGGCCGGGCCAGCCTCTCCTGCAGCTCCCC
Source organism: Paradoxurus hermaphroditus (assembly GCA_004024585.1). Lineage (NCBI taxonomy): Eukaryota > Metazoa > Chordata > Mammalia > Carnivora > Viverridae > Paradoxurus > Paradoxurus hermaphroditus. Next base: position 32,565 of record PITB01006683.1, on the reverse strand, counting down.
GGCTCTGCTGCGGTCCAAAATGGCCGCGGGCGTGACAGGCACGAAGGGGCGTGGCTCTGTTCCAATAAAACTTTATTTATAACAGCGGACAGCGGCCGGCTGTAACTTGCCAGGCCCTGGTCTGTATAGAAAAGACAGGGACGAGCCCCCTGGGGCTGAGAAGAAAGGGCTTCTCGGGAGCTGGCGATTTGAGTGAGAAATGGACTTTAAATGGGCTACAACTGGAAAGGGTCTCCTTCGGGTTTTGGGGGGCTGGGGGTGCACGGGCCACCAGGAAAGCCCAGGGGCATGGGGCTGGGGCTGTGGGGCGGGGGAGGGGGGGGCGCGCTGTGCCAGCAAGCTTCCTGAGCGGGGCCGCAGACCTCCTGGTGGGAGTCGGGCTGGGCTGCCTGCTGCAGATCTCCCGGAGCCACGCAGAGGTGAAGGTGAGTGGCCGGCCCCTCGTGCCGGGGGCCCCTTCTGGGACTTCCCTTTCTGCCTCTTTTTTTTTTTTTTTTTTTTCTTAAGCAGCCTTCACGCCCAGGGCGGGGCCCCGTGAGGGGCCTGAACTCCCGACCCTGAGATCGAGGCCTGAGTTTCCCTCCCCTCATTTTCTCACGCCCACCGCACCAGCAGAGGCTCGCTGGGGGGAGGCGTTATCTGCACTTGCCACAAGTCCGGACGTGTAGACCATTTGAAAAATATCTTGACTCCAGGGTTGAAAAGAATGCATACCTTGCCAGTTCACGGAGTAACTAGGACGTAGCTTTGGCGGAGGAGGGGGGGATTTGTGTCCTGGTCCCATCACTGAAGTCTCTTGCTGTGTGACTTTGGGTGAGTTAGGACATCTCTGGGCTTCAGACTCCTTACCTGTGACGTGGGTTCGATGGCGGCCCCACAGGCTTCCCGGATAGCACGCACGAGGCGAGGGCCAGGCTGGACACCTTGTCCCGACCGTGCCCGAAGCAGACGGCCTAGGGAGGGCGACTAAGGAGCCCCAGCAGGGAGCTTGGCAGATTTGGAGAAGGTTCTGGGACACAGAGTGGGGGGGGGCGGGGTTCTCACGCTTCGAGGATCCCTAGGGACCTCCTGTCCCAGGCGTTCAGGCAGGTGGGGGCTGGAAACTGCATTTGAAAAGAAGCTCCTCGGGGACCCATGGAGATTGGTCACTTGAGAAACCCTCTTCCAAACAAGGTTGAAAATGGCAGCACACACCGGGGCCGAGGAGGTGACCAAACCGGGTGGGCATTTCAGGCGTGTGGCTGGATTTTCTAGAGAGGTCGGGATTCCTAGGGGAACTTTCTCGAGTCTGTAATGTTGCTCGGGGCGAAGGGAACCTGCCGCCAGGCAGATTCTCCCCGGCCTCTCCCCGCAGGCCGCCAGTTAGCGGTGACGCTTGGGGCCGGGCTGTATTTAGCCCGTGGCAGGGCCAGCCTTGCGGTGGCCACGCCCACAAGCAAATAGCTGCAGCCACTTGGAAAGTTTGCTTTTCTAGAAGGTAAACCCCGGGCTGCGAGTGTTGTTTACTCTCTTCATGGGTTTAATAGGTTTCTTTCATGACCCGTCCCCAGGCAGTTCCGGTTAATGAGGATTTAGGGTTGGCTCCCCAGGGGCTGATTTCTTCCTTTCTCTTGCTCTTTGTGGGTGGGTGTGTGTGTGTGTGTCTGTGTGTGTGTGTGTGTGTGTGTGGTGTGTGTGTGTGCACGCATTCCGCTGCCTTTGTGCAGAGTTGAGGAAGCGCAGCCTCTGCTAACGAGGATGGAAGGCCTCCTGGACGGGAAGGCCGTGGGCTCGCGTCGGGTGGAGGGAACAGAGCGTGTCAATGTCCTGGGGTCACCGTGACGAATGCCCCCAAGTTCGCTGGCTCCAAAGCACGGAACTTCAGGGCGGGGCGTGCCGTCCCACGGGGCCAAAGGTCCCCGGGCCGGCCCCCCCCCCCCCACCCGGCGAGGGGCGGGTGACCCAGCCTCTCCCCCGTTCGCCCCGCAGCTGGAGCCGGACGGACTGCTGGTGTGGGTCCTGGCGGGCGCCCTGGGCCTCAGCCTCGTCTGCTCGCTGGTCGCGGTCCCGCTGCAGTGCTTCCGGCTGGGCAAAGCGTATGGCCTCTGCCTGCTCCTCTTCTACGCCGGCTTCCTCGCCGTGGCCCTGCTGACCGAATTTGGGGTGATTCGCCTGAAGAGTGCGTGAGCGCCGCCGCGGGGCCGGGAGGTGCCACCGCAGGCCGGCGACGCGCAAGTCCGGCCCGGGGGGGGGGGGGGGGGGGGGCCGTGCCCCGGGTGGCTCCGAGGGGGCCGTGTCTGCTGGAGGTTCCCGGCCGCTGCCGCCCTGGGCAGGGAGACCAGCTCAGCCCTGTTTCCGGGTCGTCGGAGACCGGGCTTCGCTGCGGACAGAGCTGCAGACAGGAGGCCGACGTCCCTGGGTCACTGCGGAGCCTCTCGGGGGTGGAGCGCCCTCCCAGCTGGCATCGGAAGACCCCGGGAGCGTTCGGGGCCTCAAGCCACGGCCTGCCGCCTTCCTGCATCTTCTCGGGGCGCGCCCAAACCGCTGCTGGACCCGGGCTCAGTCACGGCGACTCAGAGGGCGGGCAGAACACCATGGGCGTCGGGCCGTCGTGGGCTGAGTCCTAGAGCTGCGCCGCCCGACAGGAATAGGACGCGAGACGCCTAACCCGATTTTGAAATTTCTAGTCGCCGCGTTAATAAAAGCCAAGACAAACGGGGGAAATGAATGGTACTCTATGTTTCGCTCCGAGGCTCCGAACTGTCGGCACGTGGCTCTGGCCCCGTGAGCGGTCGCCGTCGTGGACGGCACGGCCCTGGACTCTGCCTCCGGGACGGCTGGCTGTCGGCCAGCGCCCCTGTGCCCTGAGCCTGGGGTTTCCCCAGCTGTGAAAGGGGAGTCGTTTTGACTCTGCCCCGTGCCGGCCTCAGGGGGAGCCCGGGGCGGGGGTCACAACGCCCGCAAAGCCCCTGGGGGGACAGACCGAGTGGTCCCCGGTGCCTTCCCGCTGTCCGCCGCCGACCTGACTTTCCAGGAGCATCTTTTCAGCTTGCCCGGCTGCGGCCAAGGGGTACGACTGTCTTTTTTGCAGTGAAGCAATGATTAAATGTTTCAAGTGTCCAGAAAGGAGCACCCCCAGTTCTTACGGGTTCTGCCTCACCTGGGCCGGGTGAGGAGCGGCTGGTTCCAGGGCCAAAGGCTCTTGGGCCCGATGACGGATCTGAGCTTTGCGGCGTGTCTAGGGGTGAGGCGGGGGTGGGGTCGGGGGCAACCAGGGACCGCCCTCACAATACCGGAAGCCACGAGGCAGCAGCCGCGTTTACAAAGCAGAGGCCTTTTTTATTAATAAGCCAGAAACGCGGAGACACAGCGGATGTTCTAGGTAACAAAACACCGACGTACAAAACCTCACAGCGTTGCTCCCGCCGCCCATACAAAATGATTGTCTCGTGGTGTGGAGTAAGGCTGGGTTGGGGGAGGGAAGCGAGGAGGAGGGACCAGGTGGCGGGCAGGGTCCCTCAAAGCGGGGCAGGGCACCATGCCATCGCGGCTGCTGGCAGGTGGCGGGACCCAGGGCGGGTCGGCGAGGTGGACCGTGGTGTTGCTCGGCCGTGACGTGGGGGGCGCGAGGGCATCTGAGCTGGACGATGTCCCGGGCCCCTCGGAGCTCGCGGGTGCCCCCTGGGGCCAGCTGTCCTCAGCCTCAACGACAAGGGCGGCCGCTACCAACGGGAGTCTGGCCCGCGGCATCCGTGCCGTCCTTTCCCAGAGGACAGGGCTGGGAGGGAGGACCAGATCCCACCCCCCACGCCGGGGGCCTCAACTACCCTGGTGCCCCTCCCCGGTTCCCGGGGGAAGGGACTAGAATGAGGCCCAGGCACTCAGGAAGAAGACCTCTCCTAATTTGTAAGCCGTCCCTCGACTCCTGCTTCCAAAACACCCCTTTCAGTCCACAAATGCTAAAAGGCACCCAAATGTCAAATAAATAAAGTTCCTTCTCTGGAGAGGGCGGAGGGGTCTGGCCGGGCGCAGAGCTGCCTGGACTGGCTGGTGGCCCTCCAGAGAGAGAGAGGACGATGCCAGTCTCCAGAGGCCCCGCGGGGATCTCACTGGTTCGTTGTTTCCCCAAGGGCTGTGCTTTAAAAACAAAGCTCCCCGCTCCTCCCCGGTGGGGGGCGGGCAGGGGCACAGCTGTGTAGTGAGGGCTCCGGCCATCAGCCCCTCCAGGGCCGTCCCGAAAAGGCTTGGCCTTGCAGAGGCCCCGGGGGAGGCGGGGGGAGGTGGGGAGCCAGTGCGGCACCCCTGGGATCAGGCCGTGCCCTGCTGGGAAGAGGACCTGGCAGGGGGACCTTCTGCCCGCCCACCCTCCTGAGTCCTGGGAGGCGGTGGAGGCAGCTGGGAAGCCGGGTGAGGGGCGCCAGGTTTGCAGCCCCGGAGCCCCCTCTGTTCTGACCCCGCTTCAGCCGCGCCACCAACCGCGCTCATGGGAGCCGCCACCCAACCGCCTTCTCTGGATGCAAGCCCCGGCCCTGCCCCAACCACGCCGACCTCAGTGAGAACTCCCACCAGACCCGGGGGAGCTCGGTTGACCGAGGGCTCACCCAGACCTCCTTGTGCGCCGACCACTTCTGCGAGTGAAAGCCCCAGGGTGAGCAGGGCCCCTCCCCCCCCCCCCCCCCCCCCCCCCCCCCCCCCCCGCCCCCGGCCTGCCCTCGGTCCAGTCCTCGGAGGGGACAGCTCAAGGTGGTGGGGGGGAGCTGTCCGCACGGGTCAGCAGGCTCAGCCGCAGGGCTGCCGTGGACATCCCTCGTGGGCTTCTGCCCGGCACGCCCCTGCCCAGCAGCGGAACCGAGTTCACCGTGTGAAGGGCCTGCCGCCGTCTCCAGCAGACTCCCGTGTTACCCAAGATGTCTCTGCTTGAACAAGACAATCACGAGGAAAAGGGACTTAGTGCAGAAAGCCCATTTCGGGAACTGGTCCGGGGCGGGTAGCCATCGGTCTGGCCCCTCGCTCGCTCTCCTCCGCCCGCTGGGCTGAGGTGCTGAAGGAGCCCGCTTCAGAAGAATTTGCAGCAACGAGGGTTAAACCAAAGAAGTGTGGGAGAGAAGGCTTCCAGCGCCAGGATGCGAAATTCGCAAATCGCGCGCTGCCCGGCACGGCCGATCGAGATGAGACCGCGTGGGTATGATCCCGCCCTTGGGGACTCCTTGCGTTCGGCCCTAGGCCCTGTTCCCCCACAGGAAGGTTCTGTGACGTTATCATATAGAGAGAAGTACTAACCCCGAGGGTGACGCGGGCACAGGGGCAGTTAGTGGGGAAGCTGTCAGCCGGGACGAGAGTGCGCGAGCGGCAGCGGGAAGACGGTTTGCATCGGGCCTGGGGGAGGGCTGGCCCACTTGGAAGGCGAGCCCCGCAGACCTCGGCAGGGTCTATCCAAGTGGTCTTCTTCTGAAGAGGCCTTCTGGAACTTTCCATGTTAGGAAGAGCTCACGGCCGCCTGACCTCCCCCCCCCAACCAAAGTGACTTCTGGGGTTAAGGAAAACAGGGTAAGGTGGTTACGCACCAAACCCCATCCTATATATAAATATGTGCATATATATGCGTGTGCGCGCGTGTGCGTATACACACACGGGCAGGCACACACTTTTTTTTTTTTCAATACATCGTAGTAAAATAATACTATTGTGTTATTGCATAGAAGAGATGGCTCTCGCACGCTGGGGCTAGGTGGCGGTCTGGGAGCGCTGGCGGCTGCCTGGGAGCTGTGGCGGGGCGGGGGCCTGGCCGCTGCCGCCCAGCTGTGGCCGCTGTTCCTCCTGCTTGCGGGCGTGTTCCTCGAACCACTCCTAGAGCAGAGTGCAGACGGGGTGCTGAGCGGGCTGCACCCCTCCCCGCCAGCCCTACACCCCTCCCCGCCAGCCCTGCACCCCTCCCCGCCAGAAGAGGCCCTCAGGCACACAGTGGGCACCCGGAGCCTCAGGACAGAGGGGGCGGGGCTGCAAGTCACCCAACTGTGACCGCAAGGTCCCCTGAGCCCTGCACCTGCTGGGAATCCTGAATATGACCCAAAGAGAAAGACTACAGCGAAATCTGTCCTCTACTGGGGACGCCTGACAGGCTCCGTCAGGTAAGCATCGGACTCCTAATTTCAGCTCAGGTCACGATCTCACAGTTCACGAGTTTGAGACCCGCATCGGGCTCTGCCTGGATGCAGTGGAGCCTGCTTGGGATTCTCTCTCTCCCTCTCGAGATAAATAAATAAACTTAAAAAAAAAAAAAAAAAAGGAAAGAAAGGTTTCCCTTATTAAATAGAGGTTTGTAGACTCCTTATCAGTATTCTCCTCGGCACATATCAGCTCTTTAAGCGGGAACAGTCATTCTGTTTGGGGACATCACCTCTTGTTCTTCACGCAGGGATTCGCCGCTGGCATCCCTTTTGAGCCTGGCGGGAACGGTGTCCTCGCGACACCCCCGAGCAAAGCGAGGCTCAGAAGCTGCAGAAAGCCGGCTGAACGCCTCTCCTAACTCGCACGTTGCCCGCGCTGCCCTCCACTAAGGCTGTGAGAGCATTTGGGAAAAAATTTTAAAAAAAGCAACCCGCCTAAGACCGTTCCTGTCATGTCATCCAGCATTTTCAGGGATGAGTAGTCAGGTAATTAAGGAATTAAAAAATCTACCTTATGTTTTTAAAGAGTCTGAACCACAGAACTCGACGGCTTAAAAAAGGCTGAGACGGCCTTCTTGTGTGGCCCCTCGCTGAACGGGGGGGAGACTGAGGCTGGGGGTGGACGGGCGGGCAGAGGAAAAGGGCAAGGCGTGCGGCTGAGCGTGCCCACGTGAAGCCGTCTCCGCCGCTCGGCGAGCCGGGAACGGCCCCCCCTTCCACAGGTGGGCGTGGACCGAGTGACTTGTCCAAGGTCACAGAGCCGGCAACTGCACCCGGGTTCTCTGACACCAAAGCCCCCTGTTGGTTTCGCGCCCCCGGGACCCCTGTGTGTCTGTGTGCCCCTTGCGTTTTCAGAGAGAAGGTGTGAGTCGGCTCAGGGGACTGGGCCTCCCTGCCTGTGGGGCGTGGGCCCCCCAGCCGGTGGAACGCCAGCAACAGACAGCCACAAAGGTGGCACGGGAGACTCTCCTCTCGCGCCCACGTGTGTCCTGCGGTACCCACCGCCCCTGCGGCTCTGGCTCAGAGTGAGCAATGGAGGTGACGTCCAGGAGGGCGCTCCCGTGGCCGTGCCGTAGGGAAGGAGCACACGGACGGCTGCTCATGTCGGGGGAGGGCCCACAGGTCTCGGCTGAGCCCATGTCCCGCCCAACCCTGATCCCGGACACCGCCGGCAGTGGTCCCGATGGATGGCCCCGACCCCCCACTTAGCCAGCGCCGCTCCGCACTCAGGACAGGGACGGAGAGCAGCCCCCGCTCAGCAGCAGGAGCTGGCCGGGGCGAGGGCCGGGGCGGCTCCTACCTGAATCTCCTCTTGGTACATCTTTAGGCTCAGGTCGCTTTTGGTCCTTGATCTCCGTCCCAGAAACACCACGGAGTTTTGCTAAGGAAGAGCAGAGGCTCAGGGCCTGCCCGAGCTGGAGCCCCGGTACCCCGCCTGAGCCAGCCGCAGGGGGGCCGACGCTAAGCTCAAACCCACCCCCTCCACTGGGAGCGGCCCTGAGGCCCCTCACCTCGTGTCTCTCCATCTGAGAGAGGACCTTCAGCAGCCGGGTGACGTCCGCCGTGGCTCCCCGCACCTCCCGGTAGAGCTCCAGGACGGCCACCAGCTCCTCTTTGGAGATCTCCTTCTCGAGGGTGATGCCGCCGTCAACTGTGGGGGGGAGGCCAGCGCTGGGAGGGAGGCTGGGGGCTCAGAGCCCGCAGCCTGGCGCGGCCAGCTTCAGCCATCCTCCCCGCTGTGCAACCGCACCCCCCCCCCCCACCTCCTGCCGTGTGGCACTCTCGTCCTGTCCCCTCCCTTCACTTTGCTGCGGATGGCAGGGATGCTGGCTGGGCCAGCGGCTTCTCGGGGACAGAGGTGATGGCTGGGAGTCTCGGAGCAAACAGCAGATGGTCAGAGGGCCGGATGAGGGAGCGATTTGGAAACGAGCACTAGGTATGCAGTGGTCCCCATGGAGGACCGGGCAGGAGTGAGCCATAGGCACCGGGCCCTGCTGCCGGCGAGCGGTGACCAGAGCGGCGGCCAACCGGCTGCAGAAGGAGGAACCCCCGGCGCGACACTCACACCCCTTAAATCTAGAACCTCGCCGTGGACGGAGGCGAGAACAAAGAGGACACAGGGCTGCGGATGACGAGTGCCGGGGAGGCGCGGGGAGGCGGGCGGAGGGCCGCTGTGCTCGCGAGAAGCCTGTCCCTGTTGGGTGATCTTTCTAATCTCAGACATGCTTTTCTTCTAAAAATGGGATCGAGAGCATTCTTCGGTCATGACCAAAGTATGTGAAAATCAGTGTGAACGAGGGATGTCCCAGGTCAGCCAGACAGGTAGCAGCTCAACTGCCAGAAGCCTGGACGGCCAGACAGCCGCAGCGGGCAGCCGAGAAGCTGACATCAGGGCGGCCGGCCAGGCGGGGGGGGGCGCTCGGGCCGAGGCGGCCACACAGACCTTCTGAGTCCTGGTTCTTTCGGCTGTAGTTCATCCGGAAGACGAAGGCCTCGAGGATGAAGGCGACGATGATGGTCATCACCACCTGGGGGGGCGGGGGCGTGAGCGGCTGTGGGGCCCGCACTCCGCGGAGCCCGGCCCCTCCACCCCGGGCCTCCGCCCACCCCCCAGGGGCAGCTAGAGACTCAGAGAAGTGACGGGCACAGGGTGTCCTGGGGTCGGGGACCTACCATGGTCACGATGTAGAAAGTCATGAAGTACAGGCGGCTCCAGTGGGAGGTCTGAGAGGTGACACCTTCCTGGGGACACGGGGAGGCAGCGGTGAGTGGGCACCCAGGGGGGGCCGGGTCACCGTGTGCTCGGGCCCCTCCGTGGTCCCCCGCATGCCCGGTCCCTCACAGACCCCGCCTGATTTGCCTTGGGTTGTGGGAGGCACGGGAAGGAGGCCTCACTCCCCGGGCCTCAAACTCCTCTCTGCTGCACGAGGCCCGGGTGCTCCCCAGGTTCAAGACTAAGGTGGGGGGGCCTGTGTTCCGAGAAGCGGTGGCACTTGGGAGGCTTAGGGAATGGGAAGAAGCAGGCTTGCCACGCCGCTCTTTGACTGAAGAGCCCCTCGTGCAGTGGGGGGAGGAGGACGGAGGCCCACAGGATAACGGGCATCTCCTGGGTGCCAGGGGCGGTACGGGGGGCAGGGATGGAAGCCATGTCTGGCAGATGCAGGGGGTGGCTCCTGGGGCCCAGCCCGCACCGGGGGCTCTCCACAGAACCCCCACCCTGGTGACCCGGCCGGGACCCCATCAGGGAACCGGCGGGACCAGAGGTGGCCTCGGAGGCCGGCGGGGAGAGGGCCCGGGAGCTGGCCGAGGTGCTTACCATGATGATGTACCAGTTGTTGACGACCGTGAGCTCGAACAAGGTCACTGCCAAAGGGAAGGGCGAAGGAGGAGCGTTTTGATCAGACTCTCTTTTTCCCAGTTTCGGGTGGCCGCTCCCCACCTCTGCTGGGTACCATGCACCTAACCGATGGCACCCCCACCCGCCAGCCTGGGCCGTGGGTTCCAGAAGTCTCAGCCGCGGCCTCCCTGAGCGCCCCCCCACCCCCCACCCCACAGGGACTGCTGCAGTCTTGGCCCTGTCCCCAGAAGGGCGTGCCCCCTGCCTCAGCTTCATGTGACAAACCAGGGCTAGGGGCGGATGGCGGGGGAAGAGCAGGCAGGCCTTACTCCGGTATAGAGCTGGGAGGCCACCAGGGGCTCCCCTTCCTCGTGAGCTGTGCCCTGCCCCCGCCCCGGCCTCGCCGTGGAACCCAGGGGCAGAGCCGCGTGGGCCCAAGCCCGGTCCGTGCAGGCACCGCGGCAGGTCGGTGTGGCCGGCCCCCACCCTGCAGTGCGGGGCTGGGGTGGGGCGGGCTCCCTAGCATCAGGCTGTACCCCTTCCGACAAAGCGCGAAGCTCTTCTCCCAGGGGTGAAACCTGCTGGTGAGTGAGCGCTGGCCTCTGGCCTGGACTGCACCCCAGGGACTGGGCACACCACGGGCCCCACTGAGGCTGGGGGGGGAGGGAGGGGGAGGCCTCAGACGGCTCTGCCCCGCCGCATCTAGGGCCTGCGGTGACAAAGGCGGTGTGCCCGGGGGCTGTCCCGCCCGGGGCCTCTACACTCACCGAAGCTGTTCAGGATGTTGTCGAAGTTATTGAGATAGTAGTAGCCTTCGTCCACGACGGTCCTGTTGCCCACGGTGTGGTTGAGCCAGCGGTAGGCGTCGGCCACTGTGCTGGTACTGGCCAGGGAAGCAGAGGGAAAGTCACGAGAAAGTTGGTCACCTCCACAGAGGACAAAAGTCCAAGGACCTGGCCCAGCCCCCAGCTCTCTTGCCCATGCTCCCAGCTCAAGGGAAGCCCCCGACTCCTCTGACCCGTTGGGCGCTGGTGGGAACCCCCAGGCCTGCCCCCTGCTTTTCCGTGTCCACTTGGCATTTCTCTGCTACCAGCAGAGCCTTCTCCCTCCCAGCTACCAGAGGGAGGAGCCGGGAAGGGCCCTCCCCAGCCTGGGATCTGCTCGAGAGCCTGGGTGTGGGGCAGCGACCCCTCGGAGGGGGAGCCCCTCGCCCGGCTTGCCCTGGCTCCCGGCTGCAGTGCTCGGAGAGGCCTTCCCTGCTCTGAGAGCTTTTCCGCTGCCTTCCTTCCAGTCCTTCATGGCTGGCCTGGTAACATTTATGCCAGAAACTCTCCACGTCTGGCCCCGGGGCACCCGGGGACCTTGTAGGGCAGCCGCCCTGGTGCCCGTGCACCGTACAGTCTGGGGCACCCCCCGCTATCGGCCTCTGGCTCTGAGCGCAGCCTGACGCGCGGAAGGACTGCCGATGTCTTAGGAAGGGTTTGGGCTCGAGGCCTCGTGGGCCAAATTTCCAAGAGAGCGCTGTGGATGGGGAATCAGTGCTCTCAATGTGGGGGCCTGCAGAAAGGGAGAGGCCGTGGGAGGCTGCGCTCCCCACACTCCACCCCTGTCCCCAGAGGCCTTCCCGTGGGTGTCCAGCTGTCTAATGCCAACGGGCTGCCGGAGAGGACGTGTCCGCCCGGGCCCCACCGCCCCCAGAGAAGTGGGAGGAAGCTGTGGAACTCGGGCCTCGGGCCCCGGGCCGCTCCTATTTCAGCCTGCAGACCTCGACCCAAAGGGCGAGGGTGACAGAGGCCTGCTTGGGGACGGGGACACCTGCTCAGATAGCATTGCTGCAGAGACGGCCCTCTGACCCCAGGCCCCTTGCTTAGCTACTGCACTGAAACGGGCCGGTGAACGCGAGGCAAAGGGGTTCCCAGGGCCTGAACGGGTGCGGCGGCTGGGAGACGTGCGTCCCCGAGGCCCCTGAGCTGGGGGGACGGGCTCGGGCTCCCCCCGGAAACTCAGGCTCCCTGTGGGGCAGGCGGGGGGGGCGGGCAGGGCCGGGCCCCGCCGAGTACTCACTTGCAGCAGTTGGGGTGGAGCACCCCCCAGAAGAACTCCATGCCCACGATGGCGAAGGAGTAGTAGAAGATGAGCAGCGTGAGGCCCAGGCTGGGGAGGAGGGTCAGAAGGGACAGGGCGGCTCAGGGCCAGGCGGGAGGGCCCAGCGCCTCCGGCGGCCCCGGCGTCCTCGGACCCACTGAGCTGACTGACGGACAGGCATGCCCCTAGCCAGGTTTACCAGCTGGAAAGTGCCTGCAGGGAAGGGGCCTCGTGATTCGGGTCTGGGGTCAAAAACGGCTCGAATCGGGACTCTAGGAACAGATGCCCCTTTACCGGAGATTCACCCCTTACCTGTGAAGGGAGACTCACAGGTGACCCCTTACCTGTGAATGTAGACACAGGCGGTAAGTGAGTTGACAGCTCCCTGCCCTCCCTACTAGGTACTCCAGACAGGTCAGAGCAGAGAAGCGGCGTCAGGGAGACGCGTGGCGGCCCACAGCCCAGCCTCCCTGGAGACCCGTCAGACCCTCCGCGTCCGGGCCTCCTCCTCTCGCCTCCCACTCCCCCGACTACCGCCCGGCCACCCCCTGGGGGGCTCACGCCGCGCGGCGCCTGGCCCTGGAGCCGGGAGGCGGGGCGGTACCTGGCCATCCGGGGCAGCAGCTCAAACATGGTGTCCAGCACGTTGCGGTAGCGCTTTTTCAGCTTGAACAACCTGAGGGGGCAGAGCGGGCGGCGCTCAGGGGCCGGCACGGCCACAGCCCCGCTCCTCGGCCCGGGCCTCTCGCCCGCCTGAGCCCTGCTGCCTGCCCTCCCTGCCAGCAGCCCGGTGGCCCTCGAGGCCCTGGGAAGGGGCGGGGGTGGGGGGTGGGGCCTTCCCCGAAGGGACTCGGGACCCGCTGCGTCTCCCCAGTCTCTTGCTAACGGCCATTCGCCACGGTTCTCCCACGGAGCCAGGAGGCTCTGAGAGGGGCAAGGCCTGGCTCGGGGCAGCGTGGCCACCCTCGGAAAGAAGGGAACAGAAGCCACGCACACAGAGGAGCCCGGAGAGGGACGGTCATCGGGAAGGGAAGGACGCCCGGTGTGGGGAGGACACCGACGTTTGCCCGACCCCGGCCACCAGCCCTGGGGCATGGCTGCGGGGTCTTCTAGAGACACTGCTCTGCCCGCCATCCCACACCCCTGCCCCTCCTCCCAGGAGGGCCGTGTACGGGGTCGGGCCCCTCGCACCGCAGAGGCCACGGCCTCCTGGCGTATGACTCTGAGCACGGGTGTTTCTGCGGCCGGGTGCACCCAAGCCGCGGGCTGTGTTTCTCCTCCACAGTCAGAGGCCACTACTTGTCCCGGGGATGGGAGGAGACGGGCAGGCCGCATGTCCCCGCAGGACCACCCCCCAACCCCCCCCTCCCCACCCCCGGCCAAGTGCCTTCATAGGAGGGTGGGTCTCTGACACCAGACTTGCGAATCTCCTGGCCCCTTCGGGCCACTTCCCAGATCAGTCCCAAGGCTTTCCCTGCCCTCCCCCTGCCCGCCTCTCCCCAGCCCCAGCCCTGTCCCTGTCACCTCAGCAGCTGGAGGGGACGCAGGACCACTATGAAATAAAAGGGCTCCATGTTGAAGGCCAGAGCCAGCAGTCCCAGGAAGGCAAACACTGTGACGGAGAAGTCGAACCTGGGAGGGAGAGGGAGAAGCCACGGTCCCTGCCCCTGCCCGGGGCCTGCCTCCCGCCCCCCCGCTCCCCGCTCCCCAGCCCCGTTCTCAGTCCTCCCTTCCGCGGAGCCCATGCGCCAGCCTCAGCAAGCGCGGGAGTGTGCCCAGCGGCGGCCTGCAGCCGCGCAGTCAGGAAGCGGCTTCCTGCCACCTCGGGCCCTCCCGGCCCAGCACCCACGGCAGGGATCGGAAATGCACAGAACCACGCCCCGTCCCCGCCAAGGTCCTGCACTGGTCTAACGGCAGACAGACATGGGGTTCTAGGGGTGACCACTGGCCCCGATGAGGTTACGGAGGAAAGGGGCGGGATTCCCACCTGGAGGCCAGCCAGCCCCGCTCGAGACAGGGCCTCTGTCCTCTGCACGCGCGTGTCAAGGCCCTGAAAACAGCATGGCGCACCCCCTGCCCCTGTCCTCCTGGACTCCCCTACGTGCCATGCCTGAGACCTTGTGAGTGCAGCCTGATTTCACGGGTGAGTCAACCTAAGTGGGCGGTAGGTGGCCTCTGAGGTCTCAGTGGGACAGGGACAATCCCGTCACCACCCCCAGCCAGCTGCTGACCAAGGCTGGCGATGGAGCCTCCTTCTCTGTGAGTATCATGGTGTCTACGGAGGAGAAGAGAGCTTCTCGTCAGGGACGGGTGCTGGGGCTGAATGACTCGGGAGCAGCCAGCCAGCCTCAGGCCCCTTAGGAGGCCACGTCCAGGAGCGACGGGCAAGGGGGCCCGAGAGAGGAAGACAAGAGCCTGACCCTGGCGTGTCCCGGAGCCACGGACGGAGCTGTGCCAGGAGACGGGGGCCTGGTACTGCCCCTGGCCCTTCCTTCCGCCACTGCAGAAAAGTGTGTGCCGTGGCCGTGGGCGGAGGGGGCCTCTCTTAGGCTTGGGCGTGGGTAAGAAACATGCTCTCCACTCACAGATTCCACCCGGACGACAGGTACTCGATGGGGCCAAGGCCGGCCACCTTCAGGAAGAGCTCCACCCCGTAGACTGTGAACGGAAGGAGGCAGTTAGCAGCGGCCCCGACCGCAGCCTCCCCCGTGCCTGGCTTGCCTCGGTTTCCCCCTCTGAGGCTCTTCCCAGGTCTCCGGCCTCCCCCGCAGGCCATGCCAGCCCCGCCCCCCGGGAGAGGCCCGGCCCAGAGGCTGGTCAACTGGGGCCACCTGCTGAAGAGGAGGACGCTCCCTCCCCCTCTCTGGGAATAGCCCGGCCGTCTGTCTGTCCAGCTACCAGGTATTCCCTGAGCACGTTCCCTGGGCCTGGCGGGCGCGCCCCCGTGAACACAGCACAGCGCCCGTGCGCACCGGGCGTAGGGTCCAGACGGGGGGAAAGGCAGTGAGGGAGGCAGGGCGACGCGGTGCGCTCAGGGAGGCTCAGACATAGGAGGAGGCAGAGCAGGCGGCCAGGGGCCAGTGCGCCACGTGGAGAAAACAACCTTTGCAAAGGCCCCGGGGAAGAAGGTTCCCCGCTGGGGAGCGGGTCGAAGCTCGGGAGGGCTGCAGCCGGGGGCGAGGGCGGCCGAGGAGGACGCTGAGCGGCCCGGGCGGCCAGGCAGGGTGAGTCGCGCCCAGGATGGGGACTGGAAGGGGGGGCAGCGGACAACCACCACCACGGAGCTTCCCTGGGGGTGGAATGGAATCAGACTCCATTCCTGCTCCGTTAGCATCCAATTTCCCTGTTTTCGAGGAGAGCCGGGAGGTCCCAAAGCAAAGGAGAGTTCGCCAGCCCGGCAGTTCAGCCAAGCCCGCTCCTCAGACACCTACTCGTCAGAAAGACGACGTAGCTCCAGGGCACGTGCTTGGAGAAGAAGTTCCCGCCTGTAAGACGAGGGGCGCGAGCTGGAGCGGCGGCGGCGCCAGGGGCCGGGTCCGCCCACCGCCCGCCCACCGCCCGCCGGCCGCCCAGCCCGGGCTCACCTTTCAGCATGAAGGTTTCCACGAGGATCCAGACCCCGTTCACGGCCACCACCAAGTCTGCAAACAGACAGGCTCATGACAGAGGAAGTACAGGCAGGTGTGCAAATCTCTAGCTCACAGCTGCAGCCCCCCCCCGCCCCCCGCCGCCGGCCATGCCCCCCCCACCCCCGGCAGCCCCGGGCGACGCCTCACACGCCCGTGTGCCAGGTGGCTTCTTTCCACTTCGTGCTTTTACCGCACGAGCTCCACCAGCTATGGGTTTCTAAAAACACCCTCTATGTCACTGCAGGGATACCGGTTGCTGCCAAAGCCGGTAAAAGATGTCTGAGTATTAAAACATATGCTCTTCTTTAGAGACCTGTGATTTTGGGGCGCCTGGGTGGCTCAGTCGGTTGAGCGGCCGACTTTGGCTCAGGTCATGATCTTGCAGTCTGCGAGTTCGAGCCCCGCATCAGGCTCTGTGCTGACGGCTCGGAGCCTGGAGCCTGCTTCACATTCTGTGTCTCCCTCTCTCTCTGCCCCTCCCCCACTCATGCTCTGTCTCTCTCTCTCAAAAATAAATAAACATTAAAAAAAATAAAAAAATAAAAAAAAATAGAGACCTGTGATTTTAAGAATGACTGCATGAGGGGCGCCCGGGTGGCTCAGCTGACTAAGCATCCGACTTCAGCTCGGGTCATGATCTCACGGTTTGTGGGTTCAAGCCCCGCGTTGGGCTCTGTGCTGACGGCTCGGAGCCCGGAGCCTGGAGCCTGCTTCGGATTCTGTGTCTCCCTCTCTCTCTGCCCCTCCCCCACTCATTCTCTCTCTCTCTCTCTCTCTCTCAAAAATAAATAAACATTAAAAACATGTTTAAAAAATGACTACATGAACCAGTTAGCAAAATTACACATTCATCTGGCCTTTTACATAGAGATCCCACTCTAGGGATCCACCCCAGTGAGACACTAGCGAAACCCAAAACGACAGATACTGAAAGCCGTTTGCTGGAGGACTCTCTGTGCGGGCAAAAATCTAGAAAAGCCCTAAATGCTCACAGGGAACTGGCTGGATTGACTAACATGTACATGGAATGGTAAAGTATCAACTCTAAAAAGAAATGAGGAACATCTCTATGTGACTATGGGAAGCAGTCTCCAGGATATATTTTTAACTGAAAAAAGCAAGTGGAGAGCAAAGTGTATCAAGTGACCGTTTATTTAAGACATGGGGCTAGGCATGTATCTACTTAGAGTTTTTGAAAAAATGGAAGACTGAACCAAAATAAAAGTCACCCACTGGGGGCGGTTTGACAGGACATAAATGAGACGGCCTTAAAAATACTTTGTTTCATAGATCTGACTAGGAACCACGTAGGTATTTTACATAAGTAGAAAACAAAATTAAATGTAAAATAAAGCCATCCATGAAGATGAAAAATAAAATGACAGAAAGAAACCTAACCCCACATGGGAGGGGCGGGGAACTACTGTGACCTTGGCACACAGTCATCTGAATGTCTATCCCTGGGGTGATGTCCTAGGGTCTGTGCTGTTGGGACAGTGTTAGGACCACTTTCTGGGGATGGTTAGGAGTCTACCGTCGGGTACAGCAAATGAGTAATTGCACGAGCGGTGCTGGGAACCAAGATTTTAAGACTGCGAATCTCGACATGAAAGAATGAGGAAGTTAGGTAAAAACACAATGGTCCTGAATTTGAATTAGAAATGTCAGGAGAAACTCCTGATGCGGCTTATCCTCAAAGACACAATCCCACCTCTCTCCACGGAAAGACCTAAAAATCACAACCAACTCCAAGCAGTGAGCACCCCTAGTATTTCGAACTGTGGTCTCTACACACCATTTCCCACTAAATGGAACCAGAGCTCCTTAGAAAGACTCGATTCAAGCAAATCTCTCAATTAGTACTAGGAGAGCTTCCTGCGACAACAGAGATTGCCTTCTCTGTGCTGTCCGAGGTGGTAGTCTTTAGCCGTATGTGGTGACGGAGCCTCTGAAACATGGCCACCGGGGCTGGGGAACTGAAGTTTTCGCTTTAGTTGCTTACATATGAATACCCACACATGGCTAGCTGCCAGCACATTGGACGACACAAGTCTAGATGTGACTACTGAGTTACAGGAAATAAGCAACGGGGGAACACACGAAACCAAGACTGAAGGCCAAACGATCCTGTTTCTTCCACTTTAAAGGTCACAAGAGGGCAAAAACGGATGGAAGAGAAACCTACAGACTGAAACAGACTTAAGTGGCAGAGCACCCGGCCGCATCCCGTGCTTCTGAAATCTGTGTCCGAAACCCCCAGGTCTAGGGAGGGGCTGAAGAGCCACAGTGAGAGGGTACAGACCGACAGAAAGGCCGGCCGTGGGGGACCGCCGTTGAAGCTCGGTGACGGGCCCGTGGAGGCTCACGGTCGCCTCCCCGCTTTTATACCTAAACCTGCTTGGAATTTGCTGTGATGAAAAGACGACACGGCTGCCGGGCTCATCTCTCGCCTCTCCACCTTCTGGAAACAGTGGAAGACCTGGGCAGGAAGGGGCCTGGAGCTGGGGTCTTTCACACTTACACATGAAATACTGGAAGGCCTTGGACTTCACAAGGATATTAATTCCTATTTGGAGAGAAGAAATGTTAATAGTGAAATCTGCAATCACCAGCATGCATTCCCCTACCGCACACTTCACACACGTGAGCAACCAGGGGGCTTAGGCCCAGGGGTGAGGAAGGAAGGGTGTGCTCTCAGAGCGACCCCACGCTAGCGCTCAGGCAAGAAGATCACACAGACAAGAGCTGCTCTGGGTTCAGCCTGGGCAACCCGGAACCGGGACGAAGTGGGGCAAAACTTTGCTGGCCACCGCTAACCTTCACGGCTGCTGGCCTCGACCCGGGACTGTTTATTCATCCACTGGCGTGACTATCATCCCGTGGAATGGCAAACCCGCTAAAGAATATCACAAAATAGGATCTAGCCTCTTTACTCTCGCTCCTCACGGCCCATACCCAGGCCTCGGGCTTTCTGCACGAGAAATCCCCCGCGAGCTACCCAGACCCCTCCGCGTAACTTCGAGAGGGGCACTCGACTAAGGGGCAACAATACTATGGGCACTTTGATTTTAAAATTCTGAATTGTATGCTATGCAAGCATGACGTAAGGGGTCACGTACACCGGCTATATGTCCTGCCACGGGAGATGGTCGGAATACGTTGTTTGGTAAAAAGGCAGGTTTGAGAACCTGCCTAGAATGTATTCCTACTACCTTTTAAAAAGTGCCCAGAGGGGCGCCCGGTGGCTCAGGTGGTTTAAGCATCCGACTTAGGCCCCGGTCATGATCTCACAGTTCATGAGTTTGAGCCCCACATCGGGCTCTGCGCCCACAGTGCAGAGCCTGCTTGGGATTCTCTCTCCCTTTCTCTCTGCCTCTTCCCCACTTGCACTCTTTCTATCTCGAAATAAATAAAAATATATTTTTTTAAGTGCACAGAAAAATAACCGAAAAGAGAAGGAAAACACATCAGAAAATGAACAGTGCTTACTTCTGGGTGGAAGATTTTCATTTTCTTCGAATTGTCTGACTTCGTAAATGTTCTTCGACGAATACTCCAACACGGGTCTTTTCGTTTGGTTTTTAAGTTCCCGACTTCCTTCCCAGGCCGACCCCTATGTGCCCGCCGGCGTAGCCCCACGGCCTGTCTCAGACACACACACACACACACATACACACACACACTCTCCCTCTCTCTCAACGTGCTCTTCAAATACTCGTCTGTGGTCTCTGGAGACCTCCATCTGTCCCCAGCTGCCAAGATGTCACGTTCAGGTCAACCTTACCTTTGAAGATGAGGAACGCCGTCCTGGGAAGCTCATCGAACCAGTGCTCCCTGTTTCTCTTTGCCTGGCCAGGAGACAGGGCCGTGGAGAGAGGCTGTTAGGACCTGCGGGCCGGGCTGCCGCTCTCCCGCCCTGCCTCCCCGGCTAACTCAGGGAACAACGAAAACACTCGGGGATCTAAACAGCAGCGAAGACAGCCACGCTGACCGAGCATTTACATGGAGCCATGCGAGGGCCTTCCTTTTATATAATCCTGGAAATAACTGCAGGTAGAGACCATGGTGGTCCCATTTCCCGGGGGGGGCGGGGCTTGCAGAGGCGCCATAACTTGCCTGACGTCACACAGTGACTAACGGGGTCTCCCCGAGATTCGGTGCTCTGAATCGGGAGGCTACGGGGCCAGGGTAAGGGTGCATGCATGGCCACCTGTAGTCCCTCTAGTGCAGGGGGTGGGGGTGGGGGGACCAGGCTGAGAGCTGAGCTGTTCCAGCAGGAAGGAGCCGGGCCTCCGGCCGCGCTCAGCCGCACCCCCGCCCCGGCAATCGGCCCCCCGCTCCGTCTCTGGTCTCCGGTCCCGCACGAACACTCACCTTCCACTTTAAGGCAGCGACTTCGTAGATGTCATAAAAATCCTTCAGGCTGTCGTCAGCGACAGGAAAAGGTAAAAAAAAAAAAAATCAGAACCCGCTGCCGCTGAGCTTCCGCTCTCCCTCGCCCACCTGTGGTCACCTTTAAGCGGGGAGGGGCGCCTGCGAGTTTGGGCACCTCAGTGCCCCGGGGACCCTCACCTAGGGGCGCTGACCTCCTTCCTCCAGGTGCCACGCCCACTGATTCCACCTGGTCTACACTGACTACCGACAGCTCTGATCACTAGAATTCTTAGATGGACAGGGACACGGCCTCCTCTGTTCAGCCCGAACAGAGCTCGGTCCCTCATGTTTCTACAGCTGGACCCCTCCCTTCCCCGGAAACAAGGGCTCGGATGGGCAGCGGTCCGGAGGAGCAGGACTGCCCGTGCACGCCTCAGGGCCGGCTCCGCGGGTTCTGCCAGGACCGTGTGCGTGCGTGCGTGTGCGCGTGTGCGTGTGCCCGCCCGGCTCTGCGGCTCCGCTCACATGGGATCACCCCGCCGCACTCGGGGCGCGAGAGTGAGTGGCGGGGCCGGCCCATTTCCTGAGACGATACATTCCTTTTTTGCCAAGCCAGCTCGAACTGGGTTTGGGTTGGACCTCCGTTCCTTGTGAAAAGAAACCTGACGAGTGACGCCATCTACGTGTATACGAATCTCTGTGGAGGAAACTGGTCTCTAAGAAGCTTCTTTGCCCGCCCGCCTCCTGGGGCCTTTGCCCGCCCCGGGTCCCTCGAGTGAACGCCTTGTCTGGACGCCCCGCCCCGCCTGGCACGCGCTCTGACCTGAGCAGCGGTGTGTTGCTCTGATTCAGGGCCTTAAAAGTCAGATAGCGCTCCCCGGCACTCATCCGGGGCCTGTAGAACCGCATCAGGCCTTCGAATTGCCTGTAGGAGATGCCGGCGGGCCTCTGCGGGGAGAGGGCAGAGGGCCGCGTGAACACAGGGAAACACAGAGCCCGGACTGCCCTGCCCTTGGGGACAGCCCCTCCGGACGCCCAGGACAACGAGGGGTCCCAGGGCACCTGGCTCTTTCTTGTTCTCTCTGGAGCAGATCCCCTGGTTTCTAAAGCCGCTGCCGGCCCGGCCGTGCTTAAGCCCTACTCAGGGCCAGCAAGAGAGAGAGAGAGCAGGGACCCGCCCCGGCCCCGGCCCCACCCACGCTCCTCCCTACCCGCTGGCTGACGAGCAGGCGGTAGGCATGCTGGATGGCCGTTCGCTTATGTAGCAGCAGGGACTTGAACTTGCGTTTCTCGATGTCATTGAAGGTGTCGAACACCACGGCCAGAAGCTGTGAGGAAAGAACGCAGACTTGGCTCCCCGCACGGTGGGGCCTCGGGGAGTTGGGGAGTCGGCCCTCTGCCTCCAGAGGGTGCTCTCCCAGCCACCCCAGAAGGGGGGCTGGAGAGGACCCTCCCCACCTGCCCCTCGGGGATACAGGAAGTTTGTCTGCAAGCATCCGCGGAGGAAGGCCATCTACTCCTCTCTTCAGATACATGAAAACACCGTTATATACACCCCCCTCCGGTGCCTCTCTCCACCCAAGTTCACGCCTGGCCGGGCAGTGTTTGAAGGGGAAACAGCGAGACGGCCGCACCGCATTCTACACCCAGCAGCCCAGCACGATGGCGGGGGAGCCGCTGTCCATCCCGACCGCAGACCCAGAGGGAACACGGCCACACGGGAAGGCCCTCCCTCGTCCCCTCGTTCCCAGTCCCAGCGAGTCGAGGCTCGGTGCGCGGCCCCAGAAATCGGGGCGGTGAGGCGGCCCGCCCTCCAGGGCACAGCGGTGCCGGCTGCCTAACTCCAGAGCCGGAGTGTTAACGGCACAGTCTACACTGTTGAAGGGCAGCGGGAGGACGGGAGCAGATCTGAAAGAAAGCTTTTTCGGAAACGCTTCCTTCTTCTCTCGAAAATGCTTTGAGGAAAACTCTCTGGTCTCTTTCATCCCTTCGAATTGGTCCCCCATTTCCCCCTCCCCCTTTAGATGAAGGGAGGGGCAGCCAACTTCGCCTGCAGAGGGACACACGGCAAATGTTCCAGGCTCTGAAGGCCAGATGGCGTCTGCTGAGAGTGCTCAACCCTGTCGCCGTGGCACGAAATCAGCCGCAGATGACGCGTAAACGAACGGACGCGGCTGTGTGCCAATAAAACTTTATTTATAGAAACGGGTGCCGGGCTGGCTTGGGCCAGCGGGCTGCAGTTTGCTGACCTGTGCCCTGAATTCTCACAGCCCGAAACGTATTACAAATTAAAACAAAGCAGTTCCGCAGAGTATCTGTTAATGAGTCTAAACTAACGGCAGTATGTAAGAACTGTGACACTATAAAGATAGACCCAACGTATTGGTTTTGAAGAATTACGAAAGGAAAACACTTTCCTCTTTAGGATTTCGAGACTTTGGGGGACGTGATGCGTCTCCCCCAGGACACGTGCTCTCCATTTCTGCCCTGGGCCAGCTGCACCTCAGAAGGATAAAAGTAAACACAAGGCTTGATAAAAGCCACTTCCGACAGTTCTGGCATCGACGTGGGGTCTCGACGCGGACCTACTGGCCTCATCCCAGGGGCCCTCTGCTGATGGGAGGAGGCTTTCTGGCGGCCAGCTGGGCCTCCTCGAACACCTCCAAAGTTCCCGGGGTACGCGGGGACGTGACGTCCTCCTGAACAGGACGCGTCCCGGACTGCACTTGCTAATGGCCCCAATCGGTGGGGTGGAAACAGACGCGTGGGTGCGGTCAGACGGAGTGGTTAAGGGCAGGACTCTGGGGCCAGACCAGCTCGCCTGGCCGCCGCGAGCTGTGCGGCCGCCGCGGGCAAGTCACTCTGTCAGTCTGGCCCTCGGTTTCCTCGGCTGCGAGTTGAGGATCATAACAGACCCTCCGGGGTTTTTGTGGGAAATCGTTTAACCCTCACGTACGAA
The DNA here is from genome assembly GCA_004024585.1 of Paradoxurus hermaphroditus. Lineage (NCBI taxonomy): Eukaryota > Metazoa > Chordata > Mammalia > Carnivora > Viverridae > Paradoxurus > Paradoxurus hermaphroditus. Next base: position 10,035 of record PITB01006683.1, on the reverse strand, counting down.
GCGCTTTGCCCGCTGCCGGGCAAAGGCTTCGTCAGTGCCGGCGTTCCGAGTTGTCCTGACACACGTTTGCCAGAGAAGGAAAGGCCCCAGGGCAGCCTGACCGAATGGGCTGGCTCCAGCGCTAACGGCGGCGGCTGTGTTACCCCGGGGTTCCCCGCCGGTGACCGGCTGAACTCAGGTCCCGCCAGGGCAGCTGCCCCCACACCACACCTGACCACAGCCCGGGTCCCCATCCCCGACGGATGCCGACAGCTGGCCCCATCTCTCCATCCCCGCCGTGCCCGGCGCCGTGCCGGCGGGACGGCTGCCCTGGGGGGGAGGGGGGGGACGGGGGGGCGGGGGGGGCGCCGCGTGCTCACTCACCAGGTTCATGATGAAGTACAACTCGATGGAGAGGTAGACGATGAAGAAGACGCAGGACCAGGGGTTCCGGGAGTAGGAGGGCATCATCACATCTGGGAAACTGGATTGGCGGAGCTTCACCGCAGGGCCCCGCCCCTGCCTTCGCCCTCCCCGCCTTCCCGACCCCACCCCGCCTTCCCCGCTCTTGTCCACGAGCTTGGAGCTCATTGGGCCACCCCATCCCTCACAGCGTCCGGGCACCCATCTGAGCTCAGGTGTGGAATATATCGGCTGAAAAGAGAAGACCCTGGGGCACCAGCAGAGGGCCCAAGCCGACGCGGAGCCCAGACTCACTTGGCTGTGGTCAGAAGGACGAAGAGACTGACGATGCTGTTCTCCAGGGTGCTGAAGTACTGGAGGCAAAGGAGGCAGAATGTGAGGGGCCACCCGGAGGGCCCCGCCCCGCCCTCCCCCTCCCCTCCCCACCAACTCTCCCTCCTCCCAAGGAGTCCTGACGGATGGCAGGCCGGCCGCCCCCAGCCTTCTCGGCCTCTGCGCTTCTGGCAGGGACTGGGACTGTTTTCCCAGAGAATCACAGGCCCGCACCCTCTGCGCGGCTCCCCGCCACTGCCAAATCTGTTCCAGATGGGTCCTGGAAACGGGCCTCTCGCGGCCGGCAAAGGGGATTCCCTCAGCGCTCAAGGAAGGGACCGGCTCAAGTGTGGACGACGGGGGCCATAAGCTGTGTCGAGAAACCTGCCTCATGTGGCCAGGGCGTCAGGCCAGCCCCCTGAGGCCCCACAGAGAAGAAGAAACAGACAAACAAACACGATGACCACTTACAGGGTCCGAAGGATTCGAGGAGAACAAGTAGAAACCTAGACGGTGGCAGAAAACAGAAGGATAAAACGGGTTAGAGCAGAGGTCCCAAGCCCGACGACAAAGGATTGCCCAAACACACGTGAACGAGCACTGGGGGCAGAGGGAAACCCCGGGGAGCGGCGGGGACGGCAGAACTCGGGAGAACACACGCTCCGGCTGAAGGAGCAGGTGTGACCGGACACCGCAGAAACACTGCCACTGGAGAACGTGGCCCAAGAACCGCCGAGACTACTGCGGAAAAGGGCTGGACGCACGGGGCGCCCGGGTGGCTCCGTCGGGTAAGCACCTGACTCTGGATTTCGGCTCAGGTCATGATCGCACGGTTCGTGAGATCGAGTCCCACACTGGGCTCCGTGCCGATAGCGTGGAGCCTGCTTGGGGTTCTCTCTCTCTCTGCCTCTCTCTGCCTCACGCTCTCTTCTCTCTCTCTCAAAAAGAAACTTAAAAAAAAAAAAAGACTGGGCCTCCAGCATGTCGACTAGTTAACAACACTCTTGTATATTTGAAAGTTACTCAGAGAGTAGATGTTAAAAGTTCTCATCAGAAGGGAAAAAAAAACTGTAACTGTGTACGGTGACGGGCGGTAACTAGATTGACTGTGGCCGTTTCACGGTGTACACAAATATTAAATCGTTCTGTTGTGCACCTAAAACTAACACGATACTGTATGTCAATTAAACCTCCATTTTTTTTAATAAAAAAATAAATAAACAAAACATTTTTTTTTGCAAGGCTGGAAATCTGTATTTTCCTGCAATAAATCTAATCTTTAAACGTTGGCTCAACATTTTCAGACCAAAGGAAACCCATCCACAGGCTGGATTTGGAATCCAGACTGAGGAGCTGCAATTTTGGTTTTGGGAACATGACAGCCTAGTGACAATTCCAGAGAGACTCCCTTGTTCTCCTGGAGCCCAAGGTCCTGGGGTACGAACTCCTGGGTCCTTGAAATCCCGAGTGGGAAAAGGGAAAAGTTCTGCCCTCAACTGCCTTGGAGCACAAAGGAAGTTCTACAGAGCGGGGTGGTGGGTGAAGGGGAAGCCGGCGGCTCAGGATACAGCAATCGTAAGGGCCTGGGGAGCTGGCCTTAGAGACGGGGCTCTCCGCTCCCACCGTCTTCGCCATCCCAGGACTAGGGAAGGGACCTCAGGCTTCCGTGATCCAGGCTCTCTACCGCCTAAGAACTATGTTTGGCTACGGCTGTCGCATAAACACTCGGCCTTATCTGAAAAGGCCAGGCCTCTTCAGGGTGAGAAAGGCCGTGATCTTGCTCTTCTCCCTGGTGAAGCTGAAGGGTACAGATGCTAGGCCGCGGGCGTTGCGCTGGGGGAGAAGCTTTCTGAACTTCTACAACCGTCAACGTAAATTCTTCTTCCCCCGCGAACTGGCTGCGCGGGACGGCCAGGGCCCTGGGGCGCGGGCGCTCACCGAGGATGGCGAAGATGACCATGAAGAACAGCAGCAGCAGGAGAATGTCCATGAAGGGCGGCAGGGACTGGAAGATCTGTCGCAGGTTGCTGGGGGCACAGCAGGGCGGGAGAGGTGAGGGCCCGAGGGAGCCCAGTCTGGGATCCACGGGAGCAGACGGGGGTCCGGGGCTCCTGCTTCACACAACGGTAAGGCCCGCCGCACCCTGGTTTGTGACTCGCCCTTAGCGTCTTCCCAGAGGGCTTCCGCTCGAGGCGACGGGGGGGGGGGGGGGGGGGGGGGGGGGGGGGGGGGGGGGGGGGACACGATGGGGGCAGGTGCAGCACACACAGCCCCTCCTCCTGCTCCTAGGGCCCAAGCAGCCGAGAGCAGCCGAGGGCCCTGGCGAGTAAGGGAGGGAAGAGCGGAAGGCCAAGGGCGTGGCCTCGGGCACAAAGCTTCAGGAGTGGCTGCGCGAAGACACCTCAGGGCCACCTAGTCCTGGGACGCTTGTTTCCAGCTTTGATGGACTCTTTAGAACGAAGCTTAACTCCAGACCAGTGGGCAGGTCTGAGTCCAGCCCCCCCGGGCTCGGCGAGCCGAGTCGGCCGAGTCGCCCGGACTCTGTGCAGTCGCCTGCTTTGAGCGGCCGCCGCTGCTGTGTTCGGGCAAAAACAGGAGACAGGAGCCAGCCCCAGAGGCTGCAGATGAGCCCGGAAAGAGCCCCGGGCCCGGAACCAGGGGCCCGAAACCCAGCAGAGTCCCGCCTCCCGCTCTGCGCGGGCCCCCTTGGGAGGGCGCGAGCCCAGCGTGCAGCGCCGATCTCATCACTACTTGACTCGCCGGGTCCTGCTCCACGGGCCCAGAGGTCCGGGCCAGGCCAGGATGGCGACCGCCTCACCCCCCCAGGCCTTACCGCCGGACGCCGCCGCAGTACCGACAGTCCACGAGGAAAATGCAGCGCAGAGCCCGGGTCACGCGCACGTGGGAGGTCTGTCGTACCAGCACCACGATGGCCTCGACGAACTGCACCACCAGCACGGAGGTCTGGGGGGGGCGGGGCGGGGGGACACGGGCACAGAGCACCATCAGCTCCTCCAGCCCAGCCCCCACCTGCATACCGGGAACGGAGGGCTGGCAAGATCCCGCCCCCTCTGGCCTCGAGAGGCCCTTCCGTTCTCGCCAGCTCTCCCTCCCCCAGTTTCGAGAAGCCCTCCCCCCCAATTCTGAGCAACCCCTGGACACAAGCCCTCTGGCTGCCAGCACGGAAGTGTGGCCCCGCGGGGAATGAAGTCGCCCTCCCAGCGGCTCACTGGGTAGTCCTCCCTGAGCAGAACTGCCACTCCGCTCGGCCACGTCTGCCCCCCCTCTGCCTTCGGCTCTCCCCGTTCCCCCCAGGAAGGCCCCTGAGGTCTGCGGGGCATCCCGATCTGTCATTCCTCAGGCACACTCGCCCGGACAAGTGGCAAAGCGCGCTCTGACGCATTCCTACTCGCTGCACAGAGAGAGGTGTCCGTGACTGGTTACCGATCCGCGTGGGCTTGGAGGCCGGACAGACCTGGCTTTGAATCCCAAGCCTCTGGGATTTAGATCCCATTCTCGCCTGGCTGGCAGGGTGTGAACTAGGAACAGTAACAGGTCTCCCGCAAAGGCTGTTGTGCCAGCGCCTGGCACACGCGAGACGCCGAATCACAGTGGCTCCTGTTAGCATCGCCGTGACATCCTGAGCCAGGCTCTGCCAGGCTGGGCAAGGACAGGGCCCCGGGGGTTACAGTTCCGAGCACAGGCTTCCGCCCACGGGGGGGATTTGGAATTGAACTAAGATACAGGCTTGAAGCTGACGTGGGAGAAAACGCCACGCGGACATGGACGCATCACCTTGACCATGGTCCGTCTGTGTCGGATGAAGGTATGGAGGCCCAGCCACCGCAGCTTCATGCAGAGCTCAAACACAACCACCATCAGGGCGAACAGCTCCAGGGTCGCGTGGACCTGCAACCAAAGGAGATGTGCGCTCCCGCCACCACCCTCTGCCCCCCACCCCCACCGGCCTCCTGGTGGTCACACCTGGCTACCTTTTCCCCTGGGGTTGGAGATAGTGAGCGGGACTGTAGGCAGGTGCACTGCTCACCTGGAACCAAGGTGTGGCCCGCAGCCCTACGTGAGCCAATCAGACGGTGCCCCTCCCCGGAAGGCACCAGTAAGCCCAACCGCAGAGAGCCTGGGGGGGTGTCCAGCAGGACCCCAGGCAAGACTGCTGCTCCCAGGGCCTCTATGCACCCCCCCCCGACCCGCAGGGCCTCCCTGTTTTAAGCCTGCCCGGGGTATCTGCCCTGCCAGAATGTTCCCTCCCAGGCTTGCCTCGCGGACACTCACGTAGATGCCGAGGCGGAGCGCGGGGACGGCGGGCGCCTCGCACAGGGAGAGCAGCAGCAGCAGCAGGGCCGTGGACAGCTCCATCAGGTAGAAGAGGTGGTTGTGTGCGAAGAGGTAGGCGGCCAGCGCCTTGGCGTTCTTGGGGTGGGTGAGGAACTTGTCGTTGTTCTCGCCTTCCTGAAGGAACGAGAGCAGTGTGGGCGCACGGGCCTCGGGATGACGCCGCACCAAAGAGGGGCCGGGGGCTGGGGCAGCAGGAGGGCCCTCGGCGAACGAGGGAAGGGTCGGGCCAGGGATGGAAGAAGGTGACGGGAGAGGAAAAGGATTAACTTCGCCAAGCTGCTGCGCCCCTGTCAAGTCTGCCAATGGGGCTCAAGAGACTTGCTTCTTCCTAGAAACCATCTGGAAGAACCGAAGAATAAACAGTCCCGGGAGAACGAGAACAGAGGCGGCACGTGTGAGCCCCTCAGTGGCCGAAGTCCCGCTCTCAGAAGCGCCCGAGGGGAGGAAAGAGCTGGGGGTCAGGGGTAGCCCAGCTACGGCTGAGCCCTGGCTCCCCCGCGCCTCCCCCGACAACGCTGAGCACATTTCTTCCCCTTCTTCAACTACCACTGGGCTAACACAGGTCCTGGCTCACAGGGCTCCTGTAAGGCACTCAGGACGGGGTCTGGCATACGATAGGCTCCCTGCTGATTATAAATGATACTAACACCGAGAAAGAAAGGAGCCTGAGACTACCCTTACTATATATATATATTACGTTCTTGCTATATATACTACAGTATATATACTACATGTAGATACACATTCCCCTTCTCATTTTCTTGACCGTTTCCATCCCATTTCCTAACTCCTGCACGATGACAGGCCTTGCCCTGATTCCTGAGCTCTGACAGCGATGGGACAGGGGTTGACCTCAACCGAGTGGCCCAGCCAGCCAGGCGCCATGCTCAGCCCCTCACCTGAGCCCCGGACACTCCTGTACTCCTGACCACGTCCCTCTCAGGCGGGGGCTTTTATTGTCCCATTTGACAGATGAGAAAATCGAGGCACAGAAGCTTCAGTGGCCCCTGAGCTTACAGAGCTGGGCAATCACGAGACCGCGATTAGCCTTCTGCTGGTGACACGGCCCTGGGAACGGTCCGCTTGGGACTGGCAGATGACACCCCAAGGCCACCGCTGACTCTCCCTGTGAAGGTCAGCCTTCCGGTCCTGCGGTGGGGGAGTCTTCACGGCCTCCCTGTGGGCGCGGGGATAAGGGTCGCCCCACCTCACCAGCTCTCTCGAATCGGAACTCCATCCAGCAGCCAATGGTGGTAACGCTCTACACGCATCGCCTTGAGTGCTTCTGAACTGGGGGCAATGCTGCCCCGCCCCCCGCTTCCTCCACCCCTTCCGGGCCTGGAGACGGCTGTGCATCACGCCCGGGGGTGCTGCCGGCAGCCAGTGCGCAGATTCCAAGGGTGCCACTAAACATCCTAAGATGCGCAGGAGAGGCCCCCAAGTCGGAGAACGACCCGAACATCAGCAGCGCCGAGCTGGGACGCCTGCCTCTTTCACTCCCAGCACAAGCACTCGGCACAGACTTTTCCCACCGGCTTCGCTTCCTGGAGGGGAAGTGGTGGGGCGGGGAGGGACGCCCAGGTCCCTGACCCAGAGCCCTTCTGGAAGCTCTCGGGCTGTCTTGGAATGGGCTCAGCCCTTTGCCTGTTCCAACCACGGGGTTCCTCTGGGATGAGGCCACCTCTCCCTCCTCACGACCCTCCAGGGATCGTGATTCCGGTGATTCCTGCGGAAGCTGCAGCCAGGCCGGCAGGAAGAAGCGGCTCTGGGGTCAGAGGGGCGCGCTGTGCGTGGGAAGCACTCTGGCCTGGTGGACTCCCGTGCCGCTCCGAGGCGGCATCAGCTCCCTGAGCCTGTGTCAGGGGGCGAGCAGGAAAGGCAGGGGACGCGGCCCCGCGCTCCCCCAGCACGGTGCCCGGTGCGCACAGGGGGTGTTTAATGGACGTGTGGTAGGATGGACCACGCCTGTAAAAGACTGCTTCTCCGGACCCCAGCCCCGTCCTGGGACTGCCCAGGAGCTGGGAGGCGGGGAGCTCTGACCTCGCCTGTGGTTTGCGGGGTGGCTTTGAACGAGTCACTTTCCTGAAGCCAGAGACATCGCTGGCCTCAGTACCAAAAAAATAAAGACAAACCACAGCTCAGTGGGGCAGGCCAGACAAAGGGAACAGACATCCCAGCAGTCAGACAGAGGGCAAGCGGCGGGCCCCACTCGCAGCCCTGGGATCTGTGCAGGGGTGTGGTTTTTCCTGCCATGGCCGGGGGAGGGGGACACACAGGGTGGCCCGAGAAGCTTCTGGTTCGGATTCCTAAAAAATGCAATTCTTGGGCAGGCCTGGCTGGAGGGAACCCCCAACGAGGGGGGTCGGGGGCTCAAGCTTCACCTCCAGGAGTTGGAATTGCCAGGAGAACACAGAACGTCTCCACCGACAAGGATGGAGTGAAATGTTACTCACGTCTCCGGGTTCTGATCCAAACCCCAAGGGGAACACTTGGCCTTACTTCCTCATTGTCGATCATGTACTAGATCAGGGGAAATGAGCAGACAGGCCAGTCGTCCGTGACCTCCAGCTTCAGTCTCTGCTCCCTGGGGCAGAAGTCCTCCCAGAAAGCGAGTACTGTCTCCGAGGTGCCGGCACCACAGAGCACCTGGCTGCCGCGGTGAGGGAGCGAACAGGTAAAATTTGGGAAGGGAGGAAACCACGGGCACCGGGTACCCTCAAAGGAGCAAGGGGCCAACGACCCGAGTGCACCGACAGCCTGGTTCAGGGGCCGTGCCGCACGCGGCTCAGCGGCAAAGCAGGAAGAAAAAAAAAAGACCATCTGACACCAGCTACACCCATCCCCCAGGAAACAGCCACGAACTACCGTTCAGAGGCGTCCGAGTTCTGCTTTAATTTTTATTTTAAAAAATGATGCGTAAACATAATTCAAATAACACACAGGATTGGAAGGCAGGGAAAATTCCGCCAGCCAAAGATAATCCCCTTCACGAGTTGGGTGAATGACTTTCCAGAAAGGAATGGGGGACCGCGCGCGCGTGTGCGCACACAGGCACACGTGGCTATATACGTATACGAACCCATGTGTGTGTGTATCAATGTTATATGAAAATTCTCATACTATACTTGCAGTTCTGCGGCCTCCTTTTCCACAGCCACGGGGCCCGTTTTCAAGTGGATACACGCGGCCAGGCAGAGAAAAGAGGCCACACGTATAGAGGAAAGAGCGCTGCCTGAGGTGAGCTGGAATGGTTTACATCCACGCTCTGTAACTTACTAGCTGCGTGGCCTCGGGCTCCTCCAGCCCCTCTCGGTGCCGTTTGCTTGTCTGTACACGGGAGATGATCAGACCACCTTGGGGGGCTGTTAGGATGACCGGCAGGGGCCCACTTGAGGACACAGCCTGTCACTGCTGATGCTCTCGTCTGCTTAAGGAGTGAAGGATCCACCGGTCCACTCAGGTCCCCCGAGCCCTCCCAACTCTGTGCTTTGACCCACCCCGTGCTCTTAGCTAGCACCTATCCAACCTTCAGGGGACGGTGCACAGGGTGACCTTGTGGGACCGTGCCCGGTCACCGACAGGCGTGCCCGAGCTCGCCAAAATGTCCCCGAAAGGCTTCTACTGCTTTAACCTGAATCGAAGTGTATTTGTTGAGAAACGCGACTTACGCGACGCTGGATAAAACGGGAGAAGCATCAAGGGAAACGAGCAACTATCAAATAACTATCCAAACGTAATGAAATCTTTAAAAAAAAAAAAAATAACAAAACACATACTTGCAATGTGGAAGTTGCTTCAAAGAGAAAAGATCAGGGAAAATTATTATTCGAATGAATTTAAGAAACATTCCACTTCTTCACCCAGACTCTTACTCGATGCCCAGAGGACACTGACATCTTATGGTGACAAGAATGGCAGGATTATAGTGACTAATGCCACAGACGGTAAGACGGGCAGTTAAGAGGCAGTATCTCCCCTTAGAGAATATTCGATCACTGTGCATCGAGGGCCCTAAAAATGTTAATTCCTTCCATCTGGTAATTCCACTTCTCAGAGGCCTTCCTAATAAAATAATCTCGGACAGTAAAGAGAGAAAGAGAGAGAAATAGCTCTAAGCATAGGTTGTCCTCGGATTATAATTTATAATAGGGAAATGTGTAATATATAATAAGAAGAGTATAAAAAATGGGAAAATATTCAGGACAGTTGACACAAATTTGGATCCATTTACCAGATATAATTATACATCATTAAAATTTGTTTATAGGAATTATAATAAGAAAACAAGCTTCTGTTACTATTTAAAAAAAGCAGATTATACAACTGTACATACCACGTGACTTTAAAATTCTTTTACAAAACGCATCAAACCTATGTATTATTCTTTTTTTAGTGAAAATTTTTAAGTTTACTTATTTTGAGAGAGAGAGAGAAATAGAGAGCATGAGTGGGATGGGACAGAGAGAGAGAGGGAGAGAGAACTCCAAGCAGGCTCCATGCGGACACAGTGCAGAGCCCGACCCGGGGCTCGAACTCCCGAACTGTGAGATCCTGACCTGAGCCGAAATCAAGAGTCAGACGCTTAAGCGGCTGAGCCACCCAGGCGCCCCTAATTCTTAAATAATGTTGACGGTGGCTCTGGTGAATGTTTTTTGCCACACCCCCTTTGGACCCAAACTTAACTGCAGTGAGCGTGCGTACTTCTATAAAGAAAGTATGGCTTTTACTGAAAAAAAGAGAAAAAAAAAAAAGAAAACAAGAACCAAGCAAGAAACAGCAAATGTGAAAGCAACAGCAAATCGAGCAGGAATAAAGGAATAAAGACCTCCGTCTAAGTTCCCACACCGGGCCGCCCTGCCCTGCTACGGAACGATGTTAGGTCAAAACCTCCCCTGGAGAACTGGCTGTCAGGGCCTGCGAACGGGGGGCAGGGCAGGGAAGGCCACGTGGGCAGCCTGCGAACGG